>OZ024796.1:2097026-2392026 GCA_964017045.1 Omphiscola glabra | reverse complement strand
GTCTCCAAGCAGTACACACTTTTATTTTTCCTAATGCATTTCATTTATATTCTTGAGACGAAGATTACCACCAGCATTGTATTTTGAAAAAAAACCCCGTGATATAGCTTTTTTTCAACCCAGATGGAACGTTATGAACAATACCCGGCCCGATGCAATGGGATGCTCCCACCGACACAGGCTTTGTGGGTTGTAGGCGAGTTTGTCTTTGGCCGGCCATTGAGCAGATGGGGAAAAAATGGTGATCCCGGTCGGTGTAATCTTTAAATAGCCTCCGTGAAATAATGTCTCGTGGATTAAGAGGGAAAATTATTTACAAACGAATCGCAATTTGATAAAAGCAGAGCAATTTGGTTGACGAGTTGTGGATTTCTTTCTTTATTTTTTGGAGGGAGTTGAAAGATATGGGCTGGTTGATAGGTTGGTTTGGTGTCCAAGACAAGGGGGGCTGGTTGATATGTTGGTTTGGTGTCCAAGACGATGGGGGCTGGTTGATAGGTTGGTTTGGTGTCCAAGACAATGGGGGCTGGTTGATAGGTTGCTTTGCTGTCCAAGACAATGGGGGCTGGTTGATAGGTTGGTTTGGTGTCCAAGACAATGAGGGCTGGTTGATAAGTTTGGTTTGGTGTCCAAGACGATGGGGGCTGGTTGATAGGTTGGTTTGGTGTCCAAGACAATGGGGGATGGTTGATAGGTTGGTTTGGTGTCCAAGACGATGTGGGATGGTTGATAGGTTTGTTTGGTGTCCAAGACAATAGGGGATGGTTGATAAGGTTGGTTTGGTGTCCAAGACAATTGGGGCTGGTTGATAGGTTTGTGTCGCAAACGTTTGGGTTCGAAGATGGGTAGGAGACATAGACGGGACTCATAGATTGAGAAGGATGTGTGAAGGGTTATAGAAGGAGAGTGGTGAGGACATTGGTTGTTGGATAGGTCGGGGTAAGACGGCCATGAAGGTAGCTTCTGATGACATGGACAGATGTAAAGGAGTTAGATTCCTTATGGTGACCAATATTTTACCTGACCGACATAGAGTACAAGAAGTTATAGAAGAATTGTCATTATTTTCTACTCAATAAAAGTTACTTTAAATAGATGCCGCCAGACTTTGTAGTGTAAAACTATTATGACAGCAATATGCAAACATATTTTATGTATCTTACGGTAAATAAATTGAGAGTAATCATCTATAAATAAGAGAACATATTTTATTTAAATTGTCTTTTCTTTATTTTTACACATTATTTTAATTTTAATTTTTACTTTCCTGGTTAAATCTTGATCCATGTATTTAATTTCATGAGGCACTTCAGTAATTCCTTACGATTCTCTGTCTACTGTCACTAGGATCAGTAGATTCGACTGTCACTAGGATCAGTAGATTCGACTGTCACTAGGATCAGTAGATTCGACTGTCTCTTCTCTATGTCTATCCTATTATTATTTTCCTCTTGTTTTTTAAAGCCGCTTCCTCAATACGGCCAGTGTTTTGTGAACGTTCTGTTTTAACCTAACTCGGTGTGGTTTATTGTGTGGTTATATTGTGTGGTATAGTGTGTGGTTATATTGTGTGTTTATATTGTGTGGTATATTGTGTGGTTATATTGTGCGGTATATTGTGTCGTTTTATTGTGTGGTATATTGTGTGATATATTGTGTGGTTATATTGTGTGGTTATATTGTGTCGTTATATTGTGTGGTTATATTGTGTGGTAATAGTGTGTGGTATATGAAGTGGTATATTGTGTAGTTATATTGTGTGGTATATTGTGTGGTTATATTGTGTATGGACTATGCGTAACAAATACCTACTTCAACTGTAAGGCTATTCACCAAGTATCATGGAGGCATCCCCGCTCCCAACACTGGCACCAGATAGATCTCATAATCACAAGACGCACACAACTGGCTAGTGTCCTTCTCACACGCAGCTACCATAGCGCAGACTGCGACACAGATCATTCCTTAGTGGCTAGCAAGATAAGGTTACTGCCAAAGAAACTGTATCACACCAAAAACAAGGGCAAACCTCGCATAAGCACCTACTCCACCAATAACCCAGAGAGAACGGAAGAATACAACCATAGACTACAAGAAGCTCTTGAACAAATGCCACCAATAGACACTATTGAGTCCAAGTGGTCTCATCTGCGGGACACTATCTATAACTCGGCTATCACGGCATTTGGCAAGAGAGAACGCAAAAGTGCAGATTGGTTCGAGGCTCACTGGCAGGAAATGAAGCATGTCACTGATGCTAAAAGAAAGGCTCTCTTGGCTTATAAACACACGCCTTGCCCAGCCACTCTACAAACTCTTAAAAGTGCCAAGAAAAACATCCAGCAGGCAGCTCGCCACTACGCTAACACATATTGGCTCAATCTAAGCTCCAGCATACAGTCAGCTGCTGATAGAGGAGATGCAAAGGCTATGTACGAGAATATAAAACAAGCAACAGGGCCTCTGACCTCCAAGACTGCGCCTTTAATGTCAAAAACAGGGGAACTTATTACTGATCGGGATAAACAACTCAAACGGTGGATTGAGCACTACTTGGAACTATACGCAACAATGAACCATGTCTCAACCGCTGCCCTGGACGATATCCCAGACCTGCCGGTCATGGATGAGCTTGAAACCCTACCCACCCTAGAAGAGGTAGGTAGAGCCATCGATTGTCTTGCCTGTGGGAAAGCCCCTGGCAATGATGGAATTCCACCAGAGGTTCTAAAATGTGGAAAGGAAGTTCTATTACGGCCCTTGCACGATCTCCTTACTATGTGCTGGGAACAGAGACAGCTACCACAAGAGTTGAAAGATGCAAACATTGTTACATTGTACAAGAACAAAGGAGACAAGAGTGACTGCAACAACTATCGTGGAATCTTCCTTCTTAGCATAGTTGGAAAGGCCTTCGCCCGAGTTGCATTAACACGCTTGCAGACCCTAGCATCGCGTGTACTCCCAGAATCGCAATGTGGCTTTCGAGCCGGTAGGTCAACCATAGACATGATCTTCTCTCTGCGCCAGTTGCAGGAGAAATGCAGGGAACAACATATGCCTCTATACATCGCGTTTGTCGACCTCACTAAAGCTTTTGATCTTGTCAGCAGAAGCGGCCTCTTCCAGATCCTAAAAAAAATAGGCTGCCCTGCACGTCTGCTTAACATCATCGAGCAGTTCCACTATAACATGCAGGGCACAGTGTGCTATGACGGTGCCACCTCAGAAGCTTTTCCAGTAAGTAGTGGAGTAAAGCAAGGCTGCGTGCTAGCTCCTACTTTATTTGCAATCTTCTTCTCCATCTTACTCCAGTATGCCTTCAAGAACAACAGCGAGGGGATATACATTCACACTAGAGCAGACGGGAGATTGTTCAACATTGCGCGCCTTAGAGCTAAGACCAAAATAAGAAAGGTCATGCTACGTGAGCTCTTATTTGCAGATGACGCCGCTTTAGTATCTCACTCAGCAGACGGCCTGCAGAGCCTTGTATCCAGTTTATCCGCTGCCTGCAAAGAGTTTGGCATGATCATCAGCTTAAAGAAAACCAACATTATGGCTCAGGACGCTGACTCTCCCCCCACTATCTCCATCGACGACTGCGACTTGGATGCTGTTGACAGATTCACATATCTAGGGTCGAACATTTCGAGCACCCTCTCAATGGAGGATGAGATAAGTGGTAGAATAGGGAAGGCCGCAACTGTCATGGCGAGACTGAAGAAAAGAGTCTGGTCCAATGCCAAGCTTACAACAAGAACTAAGCTGCAGGTATACCAGGCCTGCGTACTGAGCACACTCCTCTATGGTTGTGAGTCTTGGACCACATACAACAGGCACGAAAAAAGGCTCAATTGCTTCCACCTCAGATGCCTGTGCCGCATCCTTGACATCAAATGGCAGGAAAAAGTCCCCAACACGGATGTCCTGTCTCAAACAAATATGTGCAGCGTCCCAGCCCTTTTAATCCAAAGACGCCTCCGCTGGCTTGGGCACGTCAAGCGAATGCAACCTGGTCGCATACCTAAGGACGTGCTGTACAGCGAGCTGGCGACAGGGAAAAGGTCAGTTGGACGGCCTCGTCTCAGATACATAGACATTTGCAAAAGAGATATGAAGGCGGCTAACATCAACATCTCAAATTGGGAGGACCTGGCGGAGGATCGATCCACATGGCGGGGCATCGTGAAGGAAGGATCACTGCGTGCCGAGGAGCTCTACAGGGCGGAAGCAGCTGTGAAGAGAGCGCGGAGAAAGGCAAGAAAACACTACTCCACCGCATTCGTGTGCGGGACATGCACAAGAGACTGCCATTCAAGGATCGGTCTCATTAGCCACACGAAGAGCTGCAACCAGACAAGATAATCTATCGTCTCTCGTAGACGGAAAGATGCCATACATATTGTGTGGTATTTTTTTTCATATAATGTGTGGTATATTGTGTGGTTATATTGTGTGGTGATTGTGTGGGATATTGTGTGGTATATTGTGCGGTATATTGTGTCGTTTTATTGTGTGGTATATTTTGTGATATATTGTGTGGTTATATTGTGTGGTTATATTGTGTGGTTATATTGTGTGGTTATATTGTGTGGTTATATTGTGTGGTTATATTGTGTGGTTATATTGTGTGGTTATATTGTGTGGTTATATTGTGTGGTTACATTTCAAACCGATCATTAGATGACGTTCTTCCAAGCCATTAAAATAATTTAGTCTAATGCTATATCCATTTTAGACCTTTCATTTAATTTACGAAAATTACTTCCCTAGGAATCATGTCACTGTCCGACTGCGGCAAAGGTCAAGAGTTGCCCCTAAACCCATCATCGTCATCCAAGAATACACAAGTAGTTGCCCCTTTTACCTTCATACAAGATAGTTCGTTGTCAGCCCAACTGCAAGACTTCAGAACATCTACATATCCTCTGGCTCCAGGGAAAAAACCGTTACACCCACACCCACTTCACATCGGGACTTCACATTTGTCCAAAGTCTTGCCACAGACGGAAAAGTTCGATCGCCTACCACAAAACATATGTAGAAAGGATATACATGAATGCTCCGATAGGAAAGTGTCTAGCTTGAAGTGTCAGGTTCCCCACGAAGGTCAAGGTTTCACTGTTTACCCATCACGTCAAAGACAGGATCTTTTGCCCAGACTTCCTGATCCTTATCTGATATTCTTGTTGGAAGCCGCGCGTAACTCAGGGGTGGGTGATCAAAGAGGGAAAACTTGGATTGAATCAGGCGCAACAACCGAAAAAGACGAAGAACTTTTGAAGACAAAAGACCCACGTGTGTCCTCCACATCTGAATGCTACGTTGGGGCTGAGAGTGATATTAAAACAACTGTCACAGTGGTCGCAACAGGCGATCAACAACAATCCAAAGCTGATACCTTTGTAAACAAATTTTCGTTTCCCTTCCAACCAAGTGCAGCTCTTCACCAAGATCAGACACGGACAACCCACAATTTAGAAGCGAATGTCGACGAAACGAAAGACAATACAGATCAGGAACGAATTTTTCCTTTGAGTGGGCGCTCCTATTCATTTGAATCTGGTTCTTTCAGCAGACCCAAATCTAAATTCTTGAAGCGCTCAGGGAGCCATAGTGATATTTCCGGGGTCACCACTCCCAAAACAATGTGCTCCGACATCAAACTTAAAACCGTCAGCGCCAAACTTGGCTCCACCAGCAATGTCTTAGACCGCGACGCCGAGACGAAAGTCTTCGCTAGCTGCAGCAGGAGCGATAACAACCGGACCCTGTTTAGGGTACAGTGTGAGAGCACCTTGCCCAATGACATCAAACACTCAGAGATGTATCAAACCTTCCAAGGATGGGCTATCAAGAATTATGGAGACACCGGCAAGACGAAGACGGTCACACGCAATAAATACCAAAGAATCGTCCGAATTCTTACAGGAGAGGAACAGTTTTCAGCGGAGAACTCCAAGTTCAGGTTCTGGGTCAAGGCTAAAGGCTTTCGTTTGTCTCTGGACGAGGAAGCATTCGGTCCCCGGGTGAAGTTGGGAGAGCGGTCCCTGTTGGTCCCTGCTAAACATATGGTAAGTGATCCCTTGAAATACGCCATTGATCTGACATAGTGTCTGGATTTTCATACAAGTTAGATCCATTTTTTTTTCGAAGCACAACGTAGAAGCTAATTTTCAAAAATAATTTTTATATAAACGAATTTTTTGGTTGAATCAGGCGAAATTCATTCAATGGAACAAGTGAATCACATTACCACCTACAAGTCCAAATGACAAACACTAGTGACAAAATTACTCTAATAACTATCAAGTTCTTTAGGTGAACTTTGACAACCAACTCGTGCGAACCGTAATAAAGGAGGAATTCTGCATATATCATGTAAAATAGTTGATGAGACGTCATTAACAACGAGGTCACAGAGTACTTCTTTAAGCTGTTGGTTGACGAGGTCACAGAGTACTTCTTTAAGCTGTTGGTTGACGAGGTCACAGAGTACCTCTTTATGCTGTTGGTTGACGAGGTCACAGAGTACTTCTTTAAGCTGTTGGTTGACGAGGTCACAGAGTACTTCTTTAAGCTGTTGGTTGACGAGGTCACAGAGTACCTCTTTATGCTGTTGGTTGACGAGGTCACAGAGTACCTCTTTATGCTGTTGGTTGACGAGGTCACAGAGTACTTCTTTAAGCTGTTGGTTGACGAGGTCACAGAGTACTTCTTTAAGCTGTTGGTTGACGAGGTCACAGAGTACTTCTTTAAGCTGTTGGTTGACGAGGTCACAGAGTACTTCTTTAAGCTGTTGGTTGACGAGGTCACAGAGTACTTCTTTAAGCTGTTGGTTGACGAGGTCACAGAGTACTTCTTTAAGCTGTTGGTTGACGAGGTCACAGAGTACTTCTTTATGCTGTTGGTTGAAACAGGGCCTTAAAAAGGAAAATGTGATGACGTAATGTGATGACGTCACGGTCGTTTCATGACATAATGGAACGTTTAAACGGGTGGGGTGTGGTGGTGGTAGTGGTGAGGTGAGGTGGTGGTGGTGGTGGGCGTGGTGGTGGCGTTAAAAAAGTTTCAGTTAGAAACTACTTAAATTGATGTCTTAGCTCTATAGCTACAGTCCAGATAGACACCATAATTATCACCACCCAACCATCAATTTACAGTCCAGATAGACACCATAATTATCACCACCCAACCATCAATTTACAGTCCAGATAGACACCATATTTATCACCACCCAACCATCAATTTACAGTCCAGATAGACACCATATTTATCACCACCCAACCATCAATTTACAGTCCAGATAGACACCATATTTATCACCACCCAACCATCAATTTACAGTCCAGATAGACACCATATTTATCACCACCCAACCATCAATTTACAGTCCAGATAGACACCATATTTATCACCACCCAACCATCAATTTACAGTCCAGATAGACACCATATTTATCACCACCCAACCATCAATTTACAGTCCAGATAGACACCATATTTATCACCACCCAACCATCAATTTACAGTCCAGATAGACACCATATTTATCACCACCCAACCATCAATTTACAGTCCAGATAGACACCATATTTATCACCACCCAACCATCAATTTACAGTCCAGATAGACACCATATTTATCACCACCCAACCATCAATTTACAGTCCAAATAGACACCATATTTATCACCATAAGACCACTCTACACTTTTGCTTTCAACTTGACATACTCTAATGAGCAGCGTTTCCTATCCTCTGTTAAGCATACTTCGGTTGGGGGGGGGGGGGGAGTGGGGTGTGGTTGCTTGCTGGTTTCAAAAATTAAATACAAATTATATTGATATTTTCAGATAACGATAACCATTTTTTTAACACCTCTTCCTTTAAGGGAAGCTATATTTAAATATATGACTAATCACAAAGTCTGGCAACCGTTGCCCTAAAGGGTGCCGCAAATTGAATGAACATATGCTATGTTAAGTGAGGAGGTGTGGCGTCACATCTGGAACTGGTCGTCATTATGCCCACATTTGGCGCTGATAGATACACTGCCCAAAGTCGTAGCTAGCGTCAGTGCACTCCTTGGCGGGGGGAAATTTTTTGCCATCCTTTCCACGATAAAACCTCTGCAGTTAGCATGTAATGCTGCTCTTCCATTGAAAGAAAAAAGTGACACCGTACGTGAATCCCCCCCCCGTTCCTCTGTACACGCCACTGACACTACCCACCAGAACATCTGAATTAATTACACCCCCCTCCCATTGATCGAATTGAAAGAAACACTTCAAGCAAAAGCGTACAGTAATGACCAAGGTCCATGTGTGAGGTGGTGGGGGGTTGGCAAGGGGGGTGGACGCCCCTGATTTACTAGATAATTTCAATGATTTTGAGCATCGTATGGTTTGTGTGATACACAGGTAATTTAATTTACTGTTGATATTGCTCTACTACTTGTCTTTTATGTCAGAGTATCAACTGTCACAGTTGTCACTGTTGTCACATTTGGCATAGTTTTCACGTTGGCCCATTTGTCACTGTTGTCACAGGTTACCACAGTTGTCACTGTTGCTACAGTTGTCACGGTTGTCACTGTTGGCGCAGTGGGAACATTGCTTTGCACAGTTGTTGGTACACTTGGTACAGCTTCTACACACAATGTTGTTTCTAAACATTATCGCTTGCATCATCTTGTCCCTTAATTCATACATCGTCCTGTCCTCTATCTCATACATAGTCTTGTCCCCTATCTGATGCATCGTCCTGTCACCTAACTCATGCATCATCTTGTCCCCTAACTCATGCATCATGTTTCCCCCTAACTCATGCATCCTCCTGTCCCCTATCTAATACATAGTCCTGTCCCCTAACTCATGCATCGTCCTGTCACCTAACTCATGCATCATCTTGTCCCCTATCTCATACTACACCTTGTCCTCTAACTCATGCATCATCTTGTCCCCTATCTGATGCATCGTCCTGTTACCTAACTCATTCATCATCTTGTCCCCTAACTCATGCATCCTCCTGTCCCCTATCTCATACATAGTCTTATCCCCTAACTCATGCATCCTCCTGTCCCCTAACTCATGCATCCTCCTGTCCCCTATCTCATACTACGCCTTGTCCTCTAACTCATGCATCATATTGTCCTCTATCTCATACTACGCATTGTCCTCTAACTCATGCCTCATCTTGTCCCCTAACTCATGCATCATCTTGTCCTCTAAATCATGCATCATCTTGTCCCCTAACTCATGCATCATCTTGTCCCCTATCTCTTGCATCCTCCTGTCCCCTAACTCTTGCATCCTCCTGTCACCTAACTCATGCATCATCCAGTCCCCTAACTCATACATCCTCCTGTCCCTTAACTCATGCATCATCCAGTTCCCTAACTCATACATCCTCCTGTCCCTTAACTCATGCATCATCCAGTTCCCTAACTCATACATTCTCCTGTCCCTTAACTCATGCATCATCCAGTTCCCTAACTCATACATCCTCCTGTCCCTTAACTCATGCATCATCCAGTTCCCTAACTCATACATCCTCCTGTCCCTTAACTCATGCATCATCCAGTCCCCTAACTCATACATCCTCCTGTCCCTTAACTCATGCATCATCCAGTTCCCTAACTCATACATCCTCCTGTCCCTTAACTCATGCATCATCCAGTTCCCTAACTCATACATCCTCCTGTCCCTTAACTCATGCATCATCCAGTTCCCTTACTCATACATCCTCCTGTCCCTTAACTCATGCATCATCCAGTCCACTAACTCATACATCCTCCTGTCCCTTAACTCATGCATCATCCAGTTCCCTAACTCATACATTCTCCTGTCCCCTAACTCATGCATCATCCAGTTCCCTAACTCATACATCCTCCTGTCCCCTAACTCATGCATCATCCAGTTCCCTAACTCATACATCCTCCTGTCCCTTAACTCATGCATCATCCAGTTCCCTAACTCATACATCCTCCTGTCCCTTAACTCATGCATCATCCAGTCCCCTAACTCAAACATCCTCCTGTCCCTTAACTCATGCATCATCCAGTTCCCTAACTCATACATCCTCCTGTCCCCTAAATCATGCATCATCCTGTTCCCTGACTCATGCATCATCCTGTTCCCTGACTCATGCATCATCCTGTTCCCTGACTCATGCACCCTCATGTCCTTATTACAAACCTGTAAACTCAAATGACTTGGCAAAAGCGTAGTTCTATCATAGACACATTTCAACAAGCGAGCTATGTGGATCTATCAATTGTAGCCTCTAGCTACATACAAGAGTCTGGGCAGAACAAGCAACTAACTAACTTGTTGAATTGTATGTGTTAAAACAAACATTAAGTTGTGTTACAGCTCACCAGCAACGTGTTGTATAATGTACAGAAACCCTTAGCAGGCAGTTAGAGAAGTGAAGCAAAAATGAAATTCCTTATAATGAATATAATTTAACGGCTAATTTTAATCCGGTATATATTGCCCCCAAAATATATTGGCATTTCTCTGCCGTATTAGAAGCATCTGTCTACAAAATAATAGAATATTGAAGAGAGAAACAGTTCATTTCTAGTGAGGGCGCCGTCAGCTTCTGAACACACATGAAAGAAAGGGGAGGGTGGAGGTTCATTCTCAGTTTTGGACATTGAGGGTCAGCAAAGGAAATCGGTTATTCTTGGGAAGGGAGTAAAAAAATATGAGTTTAAAAAATGACCAGCACCGAAGTCAGGATATAGCAGCCGAATCAAGAATAGAACAATAGTCTGTCTCCTACAAATTCCCGACCCATACCCCCCCCTCCCCCCACACTCACACACATCCAAATGGAAAATTTAAAATCAAATTTAAAATAATAACCATTAATGTTTTTTGATAAGCAATTAAAAAAACAACAATATTTTAATGTAAGCATTGCAAACTTTGAAATTGTTTGTTGTCATAATAATGAATTCACTTACAATTCATAAGAATGGTTTGTTTCATCTTTATACCATACTTAAATGCACTGAATTGTATAATTATCCAGAAAGTCTGCGCCACAGACCCATGTGGTTGTTAAATAAAACATTTTTTAAAAAAAACCGATTGGCTTGGCTGCTCAATTTATCAATATCACTTTCATCTGCTCACTCAGCCAATACTTACTGATGAAATTCATGTCATTTGACATCATTATAATGGGTTTTATTCCAAAGCCTCAGCACTTTATTAGTGACACGACTGTCGATCCCACGGCCGCAAAACTGAAGGCATCACTGGCGTTACACTCGTTACAGCTAGTAGCTTCATGTCTGAACACAATCCTATTATGTGTCTGAACACTGAACACAATCCTATTATGTTTCTGAACACAATCCTTTAATGTGTCTGAACACTGAACACAATCTTATTATGTGTTTAAAGACTGAAAACAATCCTATTATGTGTCTGAACACTGAACACAATCCTATTATGTGTCTGAACACTGAACACAATCCTATTATGTGTCTGAACACTGAACACAATCCTTTTATGTGTCTGAACACTGAACACAATCTTATTATGTGTTTAAAGACTAAACACAATCCTATTATGCGTCTGAGCACGGAACAAACACTTCACCAGAATGATGCACCGCTTTTTAAAAAATAAATAATTCATCTTCAAATCTTTTCCTGTGACCCTATTCCCTGTGACGTAATGTTCCGATATCACCTGGACAATAACGAGACAACTTCTTACCACGCCACACCACGGTCAAATAGTTTACACATTTTCACTGCCCTTACCCGTAAGAAAGATAACTCGGCGCGTCGGCAACAAGGGAAACAAATCGATGCTCACTACTATTAATAACCTTTGTCCGATTGATGAGTATTAAAGTGACGTAAGGCAATCCTGGCATTAAGCAATTATGACTTGGGATTAGCGTTGCTTTCATGGTGGCGTTTCTGCGATTTCAAAAAGTCATTAAATTTACACATGCAAGTACTTCTAATGACACAACTTTCTAGACTGCATCGGCTCTCAGCGTGTGTGTCGCTACCCTTTGGGGGTCGAACGACCTTTTCACAGGGGGCGCCTAAGACTCTACAGTTATGAAGTAGTAACGAAAATAATTTGTGGTTGGGGGTCTCCACAATATGAGAAACTGTATTACAGGGTCGCGGCATTAGCAAGGTTGAGCACTTTCTTAAAAGGGAATATTACTTAGAGTAACTCGGATATATAAATCTACTTTCTGTGCTTAATTAGGACGAAACGTAAGAAATTATATTCTATACACGTCTGCACTTTTGATAGCCGAATTCTGTTTTATGCAGTGGTTCTCAACCTTCCGAATGCCGCGACCCTTTAATAAGTTCCTCATGTTGTGCTGACCCCAAACCATAAATAATGTTTTTCATTGTTACTTCATAAGTATGTATTTTCCGATGGTCTTAGGCGACTCCTGTGAAAGGGTCATTCGACCGCCACCAAAAGGGTAGCGACTCACAGGTTGAGAACTGCTGGTTTCAACGAAAGTTAAAGGACCACCGCCATTATTTTAACCCCACCGCCGTTTCGGAATTTCATGACAATTTTGGACACAACTGGTACATGTTGGATGGTCTAATGTCGACAACTGGTACATGTTGGATGGTCTAATGTCGACAACTGGTACATGTTGGATGGTCCAAAGTCGACAACTGGTACATGTTGGATGGTCTAATGTCGACAACTGGTACATGTTGGATGGTCCAAAGTCGACAACTGGTACATGTTGGATGCTCTAATGTCGACAACTGGTACATGTTGGATGGTCCAAAGTCGACAACTGGTACATGTTGGATGGTCCAAAGTCGACAACTGGTACATGTTGGATGGTCTAATGTCGCGTGTTAGCGTAGCATTTCAAGATCAATATATGCGTAGTTCCCAAACCATGGTGACCTTATCCATTTCAAGGTTATAAAAAGTTGATTGAACTATTAAGTGACCTTGGTGACTCAATGAGTTACTCACGGGATTTTAAAAAAATTACTTCATTAAAAAAAAACTTCGAAGCTGGAATTTGTTTTTGAGAGTGAATTAAAGCAGGCAAAAAGCATGTATTATTTTGTTTCTAATTTTCACAGCTGGACAAATAACCGAAATTGTGTTCATGATAAGTAAAAAAAATGAATGCATCGAACTCAATCTTAATTGAAGTGTGTGCATATTGAAAAGGTTATTTAAAAGTAGAATCTCCCCGTGCTTAAATCCTTTCTATTAAAGTCGCTTTGTTTCATGTGTTAGTATGTTTGTAGCAAAATCTTCGGGAGGTTATAGGATGCACTTCCCGTCATCCTATCGAGCTGAAACTTGGCACATAGACGTTTACCCACTGACATTGCCGCTTCTTAATAAATGATAAATCACGTTCAAATAAATGAAAATAAAAAAAATCATATAAAAGATTTATATGAAAAACTTAGTTTTTAGGGTTTTTCAAATTATAGTGTTTGTGTTTATCTGTAAAAAAAAAACAACAACATATTCGCTGACAATAAATATCCATCCCTAACAAAATTATAAAGAGCGTTTCTCCCTGCATTTTATTGACCAAAAATTTCATAATTAAATTGTGATATTTTGAATATGTAAGGCGTGAAGATGAGATGGGAGATATTATAAGTTGCCCCGTCGTAAGATTCGCCCCTTGCGAGCTACGCCCGTTTTACGCTACGCCATTGATTACAGACGTTTATTCAGCTGGGATTAGGCATTTAGGGACGACGCTAAGAAGCTGAGAGTTATGCCTTCTACAAACCTCTACGTCATCGCTGCTTCCGCTTTCTTCGGCCAATGATATGAGGTTGTAAGGGAAAGCACCGCGTCACGTGTCAGGCGATGTCTATTTTTGTGGGTGTGATCAAGTGAGCGGGCTTGCGATGAATATGGAATTGGAGACGGGACGGAGCCATCTTTAGACTTGCCCTACTATTTCAATTTTTCTGAGATTACACTTTAAAAAAAACAAGAAACATGATTTAGCCCCCCCCCCCCCCATACCTCCCTCCCTAGTTTGCTAACTGTGCTCTCTGCCAAGATTCCATCGTGTGTATCTTCTTCATCCACACTTTAATGGGGATTTTATTTTCCCGTTAAATATGAGTCATCAAAAGCAACATAATGTAATCATATAATTACGGCAATGACTTCTTCTTCTTCTATATATTAAGGGCCCACGATCAATTTATTGATCATTATGGCTCCTATGAATGTAGATGGGATTTGCAATGTCTCTGTGCCTGGTGTTGATGAGGATATTTCACTGGCTACAAGAGTGACTGTTTTAGGGTATCATGCATTAGGGGTTGGAAGGCCTGAGGCAATAGACGCAAATGAGTCAAGTGTTGTCGCCTCAACTGTTCCTTTTGGAAGCTTGTTCCAGTCCCTGATTGTCTTTGGTAGGAATGAGCAGTTCCTATACTGGCTTCTCGCTGGTATGAGCCGGAACTGCCTGTCATGGCCTCGTCGCTGTCTATTGGGGAGAGGGACGAGTTTCTGTTTAATGCCAGAGCAGTGGACTAGCCCATTATTTATCTTGTAAATCATGGAGAGCCTGGACTGTCGTCGTCGTCCTCTAATAGTGACCAGCCCAGTGTTTCCAGCATGCTGCCAACACAAGAGGTATTCCTGTAGCGGTTCAGGACAAAGCGTGCTGCCCGTCGCTGTACTGCCTCTAACCTGCTCTTCTGAGTGAATGTGTCCCAGACCGAAGATGAATAATCTAAAAGCGGCCGGACAAAGGCTTTATAGACTCTTTCTTTCACACCGGAGTTGCTGATCTTTAGATTACGCCTTAAGAACCCCAGGATCTTGTATGCCTGGTTGCACACATTGTTAATATGCTCGTCCCAGCGGACCTCTCTCTGAATGGTAACACCCAGGTACCTTACGGGTACTTACTTCCATCGGAAGTATGACTTTAACCTATTGATAAACATTTTATATATTAAATTATATATCTCTTATAAATATTACGCTTCTGGTGTGGCTTGTGGACTGCTTCCTAATCAGCGAATTTGGCGTTGAGAGTATATTACAAATAATTCTATATTTTTGAAAAGAAAGTATAATTCAATAATGAGTTAAAAAGCGAACAAAATATAATTCCCGGTAACTGCGCTTAATGACAGATTTTTTTCTGTATATAACGCAACTGCGTCTGGCGCGTAATATTTTCTTGTCGGAAAATGAAATCGTCTCAATATTAAGTATCGTGAACAAATATTCGGTTTAAAAGTGGTTGGGACATCAAAATATGTGATTTAGTTCATGTGCAAAAGTGTGCAGTGACGTAACATGGGGGGGAAGGGGTGTAGCAAATTTTGGGAATCTTTTAAATGTGCGTTACTTGAATTCTTGTTCTGTCAAGTAATTTTAGTAGACGGGAAGTTAATGCATTGCTGTGCCAATTTTTAGCGAGCTATATCTGGTTTATATATAAATATATATATATTTGTTTAATGTGAGAAAAGAAAATAATGAAAAAACCTTTGGAAAAACAAAACAAAACAAAAAACATTTTTAAAAAATTTTTTTTTTTTAAATAGTTAAGAGCAGACTAATCTAATATTACTGTACTTCCTCCAGAAGTCTCATAAATTGTGTGTGGTTATCTTCCCTATTTTCGGCGGTCGCTTAGCCTGCATTATTGAACGCGTTTAGTCAGACGTATTGAAGGAGATTAGTCTCTTACTTGCAAAACAAACAGATTACATGTAATTTATTTATGTGAGTAGATTATGTTTATATCGATAGAATATCAATGATGGCGTCACCTAGACCTTAGTCCTCTCCTCCAGAACAAGACAATGAAGCAGAGACTATGGTCGAATTGAAATTAATCTACGTACCGACATATTATTTACCGGTATTCTATTAAAACCTCACTTAATGGGTTTAGGCAGATTTAAGATTTAATATACGAGCACACGCATATCAATATATAGCTGATAACCAATACACAAAAGATTACTTTAACATCATTAATGGCTAACTTGATATCATTAATGGCTAACTTGATATCATTAATGGCTAACTTGATATCATTAATGGCTAACTTGATATCATTAATGGCTAACTTGATATCATTAATGGCTAACTTGATATCATTAATGGCTAACTTGATATCATTAATGGCTAACTTGATATCATTAATGGCGAACTTGACATCATTAATGGCTAACTTGATATCATTAATGGCTAACTTGATATCATTAATGGCTAACTTGATATCATTAATGGCTAACTTGATATCATTAATGGCGAACTTGACATCATTAATGGCTAACTTGATATCATTAATGGCTAACTTGATATCATTAATGGCTAACTTGATATCATTAATGGCTAACTTGATATCATTAATGGCGAACTTGACATCATTAATGGCTAACTTGATATCATTAATGGCTAACTTGATATCATTAATGGCTAACTTGATATCATTAATGGCTAACTTGATATCATTAATGGCGAACTTGACATCATTAATGGCTAACTTGATATCATTAATGGCTAACTTGATATCATTAATGGCTAACTTGATATCATTAATGGCTAACTTGATATCATTAATGGCGAACTTGACATCATTAATGGCTAACTTGATATCATTAATGGCTAACTTGATATCATTAATGGCTAACTTGATATCATTAATGGCTAACTTGATATCATTAATGGCGAACTTGACATCATTAATGGCTAACTTGATATCATTAATGGCTAACTTGATATCATTAATGGCTAACTTGATATCATTAATGGCTAACTTGATATCATTAATGGCGAACTTGACATCATTAATGGCTAACTTGATATCATTAATGGCTAACTTGATATCATTAATGGCTAACTTGATATCATTAATGGCTAACTTGATATCATTAATGGCGAACTTGACATCATTAATGGCTAACTTGATATCATTAATGGCTAACTTGATATCATTAATGGCTAACTTGATATCATTAATGGCTAACTTGATATCATTAATGGCGAACTTGACATCATTAATGGCTAACTTGATATCATTAATTGCTAACTTGATATCATTAATGGCGAACTTGATATCATTAATGGCTAACTTGATATCATTAATGACGAACTTGACATCATTAATGGCTAACTTGATATCATTAATGGCTAACTTGATATCATTAATGGCTAACTTGATATCATTAATGGCTAACTTGATATCATTAATGGCTAACTTGATATCATTAATGGCTAACTTGATATCATTAATGGCTAACTTGACATCATTAATGGCTAACTTGATATCATTAATGGCTAACTTGATATCATTAATGGCTAACTTGACATCATTAATGGCTAACTTGATATCATTAATGGCTAACTTGATATCATTAATGGCTAACTTGATATCATTAATGGCTAACTTGATATCATTAATGGCTAACTTGATATCATTAATGGCTAACTTGATATCATTAATGGCTAACTTGATATCATTAATGGCGAACTTGATATCATTAATGGCTAACTTGACATCATTAATGGCTAACTTGACATCATTAATAGCTAACTTGACATCATTAATGGCTAATAATTAAGTTCTGCTGTCTGTGGTTCTGCTTATTCTAAGTGTTGGGGTAAATGAAACAATGTTAGACGAGCCTCCCCCACCCCATACGGATGTGATACAGGTTGACAAGGTTAAATTCTCCCTGATTTCTCCCATTATGGCTGTAGATATTCGATGAGCACACAGACATGGCAGCGATTCTCAAATTTTTCAGTCTGACTCTCCGGTTCGATTTCAACAGTATAGAAAGTTCCAATAACCAACGAGTAACACCATAAAATATATATTTTTTTCTTTTTGTGTTTAAAATAATTTTTATTATTAAATTTAAAATTGTTTATTCTTAATATTCTTGATTTCACGGTGAGTCCACCACTCAACACTTTGATGATATGTGATTTTAAGGTGTTCACAGTTATGAATAAAAAAGTTTCTTTAAAAAAGTTCATGGCTACAAGTTGAAGAAAATGCCGGCATTTCTTTATGGGTCTCAACTGTGTGAGACGAGCACCTTTTCAATGGTCCCATTGATCTCGCCGTCCGAGATTTTGATTTTTGGCAGTAATGGCACCCAGATTGCTCTCCCTTCCATCGGAAGTATGAGTTACGTCCCATGACAAGGGGGATTAGCGACTAGGTCAAAAAAATATAATAGGTCATCGACCGGCTATCCAACCGGCTAGATGAGGATTTCATTTCTGTTCACTTGATACGACCGCCTCCGTGCACCCTACTCTCATATCTCAGGGAGTGGAATTATCCGAGTTTCTCTATCTCTCTCTCTCGCTTTCTGTCTATCTCTCTCTCTTTCTTTCTCTGACTCCCTCTTTATCCCTGTCCCTCTCCACATCTCTTATCCACTATGTTACATTATTCGCCATGAGTCACTGTCTCTCATTATCTCCCTGTCTCTATCTCTCACTCTCTCTCTGTATACATGTATATATATATATATATATATATATATATATATATATATATATATATATATATATTATGTATCTGTCCGCCTCTGTCTCTCTCAGTCTCTCTCTCACTATGTTTTCCCGTCTCTCTGTCTCACTCTCTCTCTCTCTTTCTGTCGCTCTCTCAATATTTCTCTCTCTGTTTGTACTAACTGTCATAACAAACTTACTAATCATAACAGAAACATTTACATAGTACGCCACAATATGTTCAAATATCAGGTGGTTGTTTCCAAGTTGTCTAACCTAGTTTCAAACATAGTGGTTGTGAGTCGGAACATTTGAACCGGTCTACTCCGGTTCCTTTTCTTGGAAATGTCTGCGGATCAGACTTGTGTCCCACCAGACAAGAGATTTATTAGCTCTTTCCATTGCCAGTTAAAGGAGCAGACAAGAGATCGGTCCTAACTCTAAACGGTCCTTAAAGTTTTACAATGTTAAGCTCAAACTTTTTTTTTTACTAAATCCTTTATTTCAACTTCGCTTTATTGTTTGTGGCTGGCAAAATTGTCGGACGGCTAGTTGACCCACTTCCCGTCAACATATCGAGCTGAAACTTAGCACATAGACTCGCTGCCGATGACAACAGTTTCTTTCGAATAGTCAGCCACGTCATCCAACCCCAAAGCCCAAAAATGAGTTTTACCTGTCTCTCAACGAGAAGATCATACAATTCCCGATAACTGCACTAAATGAGATTCTTTAAAAAATATCGCAATTGCGTTGGGTGCGTAATATTTTCTTTTGTTTGTCTGAAATATTTGGTGAAATAAATCTGTGGTGTAAAAGCGTGTGGATGATTAGAATATTAATATAATTCAGGGGCGTGACAAAAATGTGCGGTTGTGAGCCTTATTATTTTTTTTTTGACGGGGTGGGGGGAGCACTAATATGAATTCTTATAAAGTGCGTAACACTAACAATTTTAACTTTAAATATGAAAGTTGGCCTGCCACGTTGAAGAAATCCGGCAACACCAGTAGATCTAGACGTGTCGCTAATCTGATATCAGCTGTACCCTAATCTGATATCTACTGTACCATAATCTGATATCTGCTGTACCCTAATCTGATATCTGCTGTACCCTAATCTGATATCTGCTGTGCCCTAATATGATATCTACTGTACCCTAATCTGATATCTACTGTACCCTAATATGATATCTACTGTACCCTAATCTGATATCTGCTGTACCCTAATCTGATATCTGCTGTACCCTAATCTGATATCTGCTGTACACTATTCTGATATCTGCTGTACCCTAATCTGATATCTACTGTACCCTAATCTGATATCTACTGTACCCTAATCTGATATCTGCTGTACCCTAATCTGATATCTGCTGTACACTAATCTGATATCTACTGTACCCTAATCTGATATCTGCTGTACCCTAATCTAATCTCAGCTGTACCCTAACATTTACACTTGACCCGAGTTTTCAAATGGGGCGCATATCAGCGCCATGAAATAATCGCTCTACAAAGCTAATCGGTCTTAGTGACACTTAATTATGCTAATGAGGGCCTGGATGGTGACACAATCTTTGTTATGGAGACCTACAAATACTATCTAGACACAAGCATTGTCAAAAGCTATGCTGCTAACACAATTTCAACTCTGTTTAAATACGCCTCAGGTTTTTGCGGAATTTTTCTGTTGCGTGTGTCAAAAATAATAACTGTACCGTAATCGGGATCTTGAGACTATTGCCCGGTCCAGTGGTGAGACTATCGGAAGGTCCAGTGGTGAGACTATCGGAAGGTCCAGTGGTGAGACTATCGGAAGGTCCAGTGGTGAGACTATCGGAAGGTCCAGTGGTGAGACTATCGGAAGGTCCAGTGGTGAGACTATCGGAAGGTCCAATCTGCAGCAGTCTCTTCCAGTCGATCAGCTCATTAGGATTTTTTACTTCAGCAGCTTATTACACGCCGAGAGAGATAGACCCAGCTAATAATCTGTGTTAACACGACATACTGGAATCATACTGCAAATAAATGGTTGATCTACTCATTCATTTATACAGTGTTTAAAGTCTAGAAACAATTCCACTTTCGGTGTCCAACTGTCAGAGATACCTGACAAACAATCGGCAGAAGCTGCACTGAGCACGAAGCTCAGAGAAACCGGATTGCCACAGAGCATTCCTGATGTGTTTGAATTTGACTCTTCTGTCCAAAACACCAGAAGTCGCGATGAGATGTTTCTGTTTACGAATTTGATTCTGCTGTCATTTGAATAAAAATGGGTTTGTTTTACCATTCCAATATTTATGTAGCCGTTATCTCGGTTTATTTGGATGTGAACATGTTCCATGGTTGGAATATTAGGGCGTTATAAATTGTATGTTGTTTGCGTGTACACAACGATCAAGTCTTACAATAAAGCCAGTGAATACGTTCTCCGCTGTATTGTGACATGGACAGGCAGACTCACCGTCTGGTTGGCGTGACATAACAGCAAGTCAACGTAAGATTAGTTTGTTTCTCTATGCACATGTTCTAGTTGCAGAAGAAAAAAACTGCAGTATCCCATAATACTTAGGATATTGGCAAGTGTTTAAAAAAAAAAAAGTTATTTTAAGTTTAATTTTGGATAAGGTAAAATAAACTCTCCGAGTTTGAGTAAATGGTGCGTTTATGCGAACACCTATGTCGTGTTGTCTGATTTGAAAAACCTCTCCTGAAAGCTCAGGTAAGATGAATGGTATAGCTTTATTGGTGGGTATTTTAAGGATGATATTATAGCTCTATGGATAGCTAATGTAAGGATGATATTATAACTCTATGGATAGCTAATGTAAGGATGATATTATAGCTCTATGGATAGCTAATGTAAGGATGATATTATAGCTCTATGGATAGCTAATGTAAGGATGATATTATAACTCTATGGATAGCTAATGTAAGGATGATATTATAACTCTATGGATAGCTAATGTAAGGATGATATTAAAACTCTATGGATAGCTAATGTAAGGATGATATTATAACTCTATGGATAGCTAATTCAAGGATGATATTATAACTCTATGGATAGGTAATGTAAGTATGCTATTATAACTCTATGGATAGCTAATGTAAGGATGATATTATAACTCTATGTATAGCTAATATAAGGATGGTAGCATATCTCTGTGTGCTGCTCTAGAAGAGGTTATTTTAATAACTCTTGTTATATTTTACATCTCTTAAATATCATTGACATGATGTGGACCAGGGATGTCTACACTTAGTTGTTTAATGCTTTTGTTAGCAAAATTAGGAATATGGTCATCTAGAGTAGTATCATCTTTAACATGGCCATCTAGGGTAGTATCATCTGGAATATGGCCATCTAGGGTACTTTCATCCGAAGAACGAAATCAAAATACCGGTTCCTGCTCACGTTTCACAGCTCATTAGCCCAAACAATATCATGTCTGCTAGATTTCCACTGGCGTCTCTTTTGTTCCCCTCCTAATTAGTGTGCTGAAAAACTAAATTCTGGTACGTGCCAAAATGCATCCATGCAATATGAATTATCAATCATTTTCAGTGGAGTCTAGTCTGACACCCTTTCCTGACACCAACCCCCAGCATTCGCTCTTGAGCCTTTGGCGCCCTCAATTTCTGCTTCAGAACGATACAACGCATTACGGGCCCCACTCCAAACGGAAAACAAATGAAGGGCCGAGTAGAAAAAGTACTTAAGTTACAATTTTTCAAAAATTAGTTAAGACAGGCATTGTATTCGAGTACTTCCCCTGAATCATTCCTGTAAATATCATTCATGAAAAATGTCCATAAGTGTTTGATTCTGAGTTACCTCGAGCAGATTTTAAGGTATTTAAATAAGAATTTAAAAATTTTAAACTCAATTTTCTCAAAACTGCAAAAATACACTTAAGTACTTTTTCTACTCGGCCCTTCAAATGACCCCACAAAAATACATCAGGGCCTTCTTTACATTTTGTAAGTGTAAAAGCTTTTTAATAAATTAAAAAAAAGCAACTTTATTAACTCAAATACCTCTTAGGTTGCATGTATGTCAGAATAAACATAACACATGTTGTGGGTTGCGATGGAGAAATATAAAAAAGAACCGGACTGCGGTTTGGGGGGGGGGGGGGGGCGCGCTGATCAAAGGTATAGTCATTTGACATATTTTGTATTACATGAAACTGCAGAGCTGTAAGCTGTTCTTTCTTTAGAGTATTGCCAATGCTATCTGGCTGTCTTCTGAAGACATTTCCTTTTTACAAATGTTTATCAGGAGCATATATTAAAGCTTAAAATGTATGCAATATATATTTCCCGTCTGTTATTTTTATAACATATACTTTATATGGCCAGTTAAGTTTGTACAAAGTTAGTAATCTATGTACATTTTAAAAAAATTATTTCACCACACTTGCTTTTAGCTCGTCACATGCAATGAATTAAGCTTTTCCAAGATCATTCCATAAACACCTCATACACACCTCATACATACACCTCATAAACACCTCATACACACCTCATAAACACCTCATACACACACCTCATAAGCACCTCATACACACCTCATACACACACCCCACAAACACCTCATACACACACCTCATACACACACCTCATACATACACCTCATACACACCTCTTACACATCTTATACACACCTCATACACACACCTCATACACACACCTCATACACACCTCATACACACCTCATACACATCTCATACACACCTCATACACACACCTCATACACATCTCATACACACCTCATACACATCTCATACACATCTCATAAACACCTCATACACACACATCATACACACCTCATACACACCTCATACACACACCTCATACACACCTCATACACATCTCATAAACACCTCATACACACACATCATACACACCTCATACACACCTCATACACATCTCATACACACCTCATAAACACCTCATACACACCTCATACACACCTCATACACATCTCATACACACCTCATACACATCTAATACACATCACATTCGCACCACACAAAAAACACACGTAAGCAATGAAATTCCATTTTGCCAATCTGCCGGCACCATTGTTGGGGGAGAAGGTACTAGAACGCCGTGACTGTCGGACAATGGAGCCACAGAGCTGACCAGATGACCGGCTAATAGGGGCCACTGACCGGCGCAGGTTAAATAAAGTTCTCCAATGGCTTATTACTGATCTGCGGTCGTGGCCCGGACACATGATGTAAGAATCGTAATCCGGAATAATTGCCGCGCTACGGTCAAGCACGAGACCGGACAGTGAGCAGCGGTCTGAGATAATGGCCACTACCGGGCTGCTGGGGAGGTCAAGGCCAATTAAGGAATGGTATAGGTGGTGGTCATTAGAAGCTCCAGAATATGTTAAGGACTTGATGTGTGGAAAAATTCATGTTGCTATTCTATGTGTGAGATACAGTTTTGGGAACAGCATGTTGGAAACTTCATGTTTGGAACTGCATATGTGAACATCATGTTAGGAACTGCATGTTGGGGAAATGCATATTGGGAACATCGTTTTGAGAACTGTATATTGTAAACATCATGTGGAAAACATCATGTTAGGAGTTGCAGAAGAATAAGGCCAAGAATGACTGAAAATAAGAACATATAAATAATTGTATTCATTTTTAGCAATTATTCATTAATATTTAATTTAATGTAAAAAGTGGCACTTCTATTTTCTAAGTTCTATAATTTCCTATTAATTCAATTGTAAAAAAAATGAAAATTCATATGTCTTGTTAATTAAGAAGATTATTAGTGGATGTCGAAAGAAGAAAAGGTTGAGAAACGCCGATCTTAAAGATAAATTACGTTATTTGTGTTAAATGCATGCGCTTCAACGTCAAATATACATTCGAAGATTCCAAAGGAAGGCTGGTGTATACATGCAGATACGAATGGAAGGCTATCGTATGCTCGCAGATACAAAGAGAAGGCTGGTGTATTCATGCAGATACAAACGGGAGGTGGATGTGTACATTCAGATACCAAGTGAAGGCTGGTGAATACATGCAGATACAATTAGATGGAGGAGAAAACGGGGAGAAAGAGAAGGAACGTGGGAGAATACAAAGAATGAAGTAACAAAATAACCCGCCGCAGAGACTCGTTTGGAGGCCATTTTCATGTGCAATGTCGTTAAGGAATTGGATTGAGGTTAATATTCAGTAAGATCGGCACAAAATCTGATCACTGCCCAGCAGGGTCAATTAATACGCTGCGAAAGGAAGGAGTCGTTTTCTGGGCAAGCTATTGTTATATCGCACTCCTACAACTCTGATTGTTATATCGCACTCCTACAACTCTGATTGTTATATCGCACTCCTACAACTCTGATTGTTATACTGCACGCCTACACCTCTGATTATTATTTTGCACTCTTACAATTCCAGCTATTGTTATATTGCACTCTTACTTCTCCTGCTGTGTAATATTACACTCCTACATCGCCAGCTATTGTTATAGCATAACGTCCTGAGGCTCCTTATCTGCAAGATCTGATCATCACAATCACATTGCTTGTTTGCAAGGAAAAGTAATTTTTTTTTTTGCACATAATATTTTGTTTACATTAACATTCATGATGAAAAGGAAATTTAGAACAAAGTAAAATCTCATTTATTGTAAATATGGACTGATATTTGCATATTGATGCTATATATTACATCTTATTTGTTGTAAATTTTATCTGACGTTTTCATATTGCTGGTATATATTAAATTTCATTTCTTGTGAATTTGCCTGACATTAAAATTTGCATAGAGATGGCATATATTATTAAACCTTATTTAAGACGTTATCGATGGATTAAATTAACAAAAACTCATCAAAATACATTATTCTAAATGTAACGATTTCACAAAATATGATTCCCGATAACTGCGCTAAATGAGAGTCTTAAAATTACCGCAAGCGTTTTTGGTGCGTAATATTTTCTTTTGTTTTGCGTAAATTAAATCTAGTGTAACATATCTGCGTTGTAAAGGTGGGCGGGACTTTAAAATATTAATACAGTTCAGTGTGTACAGTGTTTGGTTGCGAACCTCGTTGGTTGGGGGGGGGGGGGGGGGGGCTATGGTGGGTGGAGGTCGCTAATTTGGAATCTTATAAAATCTACTACTTGAATGCATTTTTGTTGGTGTAACTTTAGTAGATGGGAAGATTTCTTATTGTTTTTCAATACACTTAAGTAGGCGCATATACAAATGTTACTATATATTGATATAAATATAGACTAAATATATATGTAATAAATTTATTTTGCATGCATTGTACACCTCAATGGCTAGTTAATTTTATTACCATACTCTTAAAATATAAATATTTGGCGGATGCTAAATATATTACTTTCGACTCTCTGCATAACTTTTGCCATGACATGTGCGAGAATGTGACTTATGGCTTTGGTGTTTATTGGTCATTGTCTTTGAGACTTTGACAGTAATTCGGGTCCCCAGTGCGTACTGCTCAACGGTTTTTTTTTTGAAAACCCAAACAGCAGAGATCTGGGTGTATTTCCTGAACAACCAAGTTGCCATGTTTCCGATAACCATCAAAAAGATTTAAAATCAGTCAGACTGCAACATTTACTGAAGCGGCCATGGAACTGGAGAGTCTCCTGCTAGAATGTCTGGAAAGTTTACAAACGAGATGTGTTTCACTCGTTATTCCCGGTACGTTGAGACATTTGGAAGAAGCAGGTGAAAGACAAGCAAGAGAGTTAGATAAAGCAATGACTTCATTCTATGGTACATGTGGTACATTTGGTACATGTGGTACATGTGGTACATTTGGTACATGTGGTACATTTGGTACATGTGGTACATTTGGTACATGTGGTACATTTGGTACATGTGGTACATTTGGTACATGTGGTACATTTGGTACATGTGGTACATTTGGTACATGTGGTACATTTGGTACATGTGGTACATTTGGTACATGTGGTACATGTGGTACATTTGCTACATGTGGTACATTTGGTACATGTGGTACATTTGGTACATGTGGTACATTTGGTACATGTGGTACATGTGGTACATGGGGTACATTTGGTACATGGGGTACATTTGGTACATGTGGTACATTTGGTACATTGGTACATGTGTAGCATATCTGCAAAGTTGGTCTGTTCATTTTGAACATTTTGAAATATTTTCTCGGGCGACTTTAAAAGGATTGCCTCCCAGGGACAACGTAGAAAGAAGTGTCACTTATGTAAATGAAATCTTCCCAGAGAAAATTGTTGATAACTTATGTGAAAAATTTTTCTTGTCCCCTGCTAAGAATGGAACTAGCAAAACATCTCCGTAGATCAAAAATGGCTGCACATATTTCAACATTTCAAAGCTAATGATGTACCTTCTGTATTTGTGAAACTACTGCTTGAGTTTTCATTCAGCCTTCCCGCCACAAATGCACCCGTGGGGCGAGCTTACTCTCAGGTAAGCAAAGTTTGGACGCCGTAGTAGTCGCAGATGAACGTCCTCAATTTTATGACATGCTTCTTGCGAATGGAAATTATTAAAAAGCTGTTCAAAATATTCCCAATAGTTTGTAACAAAATGATGTACTGAAGGTTCTTGCAAATCACGCTCCGTCATCCCCCCTTCCGCTGTTTTGCATCCAGTTGCCGTGAGCCTTTGTGTCCGGTTGCTGTGAGCATTTGTGTCCGGTTGCTGTGAGCCTTTGTGTCCGGTTGCTGTGAGCCTTTGTGTCCGGTTGCTGTGAGCCTTTGTGTCCGGTTGCTGTGAGCCTTTGTGTCCGGTTGCTGTGAGCCTTTGTGTCCGGTTGCTGTGAGCATTTGTGTCCGGTTGCTGTGAGCATTTGTGTCCGGTTGCTGTGAGCCTTTGTGTCCGGTTGCTGTGAGCCTTTGTGTCCGGTTGCTGTGAGCCTTTGTGTCCGGTTGCTGTGAGCCTTTGTGTCCGGTTGCTGTGAGCCTTTGTGTCCGGTTGCTGTGAGCCTTTGTGTCCGGTTGCTGTGAGCCTTTGTGTCCGGTTGCTGTGAGCCTTTGTGTCCGGTTGCTGTGAGCCTTTGTGTCCGGTTGCTGTGAGCCTTTGTGTCCGGTTGCTGTGTGCCTTTGTGTCCGGTTGCTGTGAGCCTTTGTGTCCGGTTGCTGTGAGCCTTTGTGTCCGGTTGCCGTGAGCCTTTGTGTCCGGTTGCTGTGAGCCTTTGTGTCCGGTTGCTGTGAGCCTTTGTGTCCGGTTGCTGTGAGCCTTTGTGTCCGGTTGCTGTGAGCCTTTGTGTCCGGTTGCTGTGAGCCTTTGTGTCCGTCGTTGGCATCCAGAAAATCTGGTAGGCTCGCACACCTGCCTCATTACCACAAACGCCTAATTACATTTGTCACATTTCGTTACAGCTGTCCCATCACTCCTTACCCTACCACCTTTCCACCCTTTTGCTGCAGCGTGTGTGCCCCATGCGCTAGCCGCAAAGTGACAGTGCACATAAAAGACGGGTATAATTAAGGAGCGTTCCCCCCAAACCAACCCCCCCCCCCCACCTCTCCCGAAAAATAAAATAAAACTTTATCAAAATTGATTTACCATGAAAATGTGGTTATGTACATTCTGCTTCTGTGTGTCACCTTCGGCACTCCTGGTACACGGCTTGTCTTGGCACACAGCTGGTCCTGGTACACAGCTGGTCCTGGTACACAGCTGGTCCTGGTACACAGCTGGTCCTGGTACACAGCTGGTCCTGGTACACAGCTCGTCCTGGTACACAGCTGGTCCTGGCACTCAGCTCGTCCTGGCGCACAACTCGTCCTGGCGCACAGCTCGTCCTGGCGCACAGCTCGTCCTGGCGCACAGCTCGTCCTGGCGCACAGCTCGTCCTGGCGCACAGCTCGTCCTGGCACACAGCTCGTCCTGGCGCACAGCTCGTCCTGGCGCACAGCTCGTCCTAGCACACAGCTTGTCCTGGCACACAGCTTGTCCTGGTACACAGCTTGCAGATGGGGGCAAGAAACCAGACATAAATTGCTGGATGGCACCAAGATATAATGAGGGATGATGTTGCGGGATGATGTTTGTCGAGCAGGTATGATTTGTGAGATGGTACGATGTTTTGTCTTGTAGTCGCGAGTTGGTATGATGTTGTGAGATTGTATGATGTCGTGATTCGGGATGTTTGTTTTTGTTGGATGCTTTTGTGAGATGGGATGATGTTGTGACATTGGATGATGTGAGAAAGAAAAAAAATTATTGCTGCAAAAATTAGTATATACTAAATTTAATATTTGTTTTATCACCACTTCAGTTGATTTTAGAATTTGTAGCATGATCCAGAGACGGATGTGGATGAGTTAATTTTTTTATTTTTAGAATGATCCAGAGACGGATGTGGATGACTTAATTTTTGGATTTGTAGAATGATCCAGAGACGGATATGGATGAATTAATATTTGGATTTGTAGACTGTTCAGGAAATGGATATGGGTAGAGTCACCGTTTGGACTATATTTTAAAAATCCCCTTGATCTCTCTATAGTCTCACGTTTTTATGGAACTTAAAAAGAACAAAACGGTACTCCCCCATTACCGCCCCAACCTTCAAAGCCTCTGTATAGGTCATGATAATAAATAATCATAGAAGATATGATATTTGGAAAGAAACTAAATGTTGTCTTCCTTTCATTCTCATATTTTTTAACTTTACCATCCCTTTATTTTATCATTTTTTAAAAAAATCATTCATTTCTATTTTTAACCACCCCACCATCCGCCTGTTTCTAACCATAATTTACCGCCCCTCCCTTGTCCCTAGAATTATCTCCCCTCCTGCCGAGTCACCAGCCCCTAATACTCTCTGGACGTTTTTTTGGGTCTGTCCTTCCTCCTGCGACCGTCCCAGAATCGTCAAAAGGGGTTTCCAAGGAAACCGATGTTCCTTCCGTCCGGGATCTTTTTTTTTTTCTTTTCTTATCTTTTTCTCTTTCCAGATTTTTCCCCTGCTCTCAGTTATTTTTCTTTTAGCGGACGACTGGGAGCAGGGAACATCTTGTATCCACGTTCTCTGTGGGTTGGCCCACTTGTATTCACGTTCTCTGTGGGTTGGTCCACTTGTATCCACGTCCTCTGTGGGTTGGTCCACTTGTATCCACGTTCTCTGTGGGTTGGTCCACATGTATCCACGTTCTCTATGGGTTGATTCACTTGTATCCACGTTCTCTGTGGATCGATTCACATGTATCCACGTTCTCTGTGGATCGGTCCACTTGTAAGACCCGTAGCTAAGGTTGTACAAGATTGAGACCAACGACATGACATCTCCTTTAACTTTATTCAAACTGGAAAAAATTTCCGGTGATTGGGTCCCTTTGTTTTAACAATACGATGTGACCACTGTAAGAGGATACTCGTGGTGGTGTTTAATATGCAGATGATGGTTAGAAAATTACCTGTTACCCTCCTATACCAGGTAAGGTATTCCGCCACAGTGCATTACGTCATAGCCAATCACGTCACATCACGTTTGGACGAAGGATTTGGACCCTAGTCTTTATACCCCATACTGAGCAGTTTTGATATGGATCAGTGAGGGGCGAACCTTGTTGAGACTGAGTGCCCTAATCGTACTCCGCAACCCACAGATCACTACCCACAATCACAATCCACAACAACAATCCACAACCCACAGCTCACAACCCACAACTAACAATCCCCAACACTCAAACCACAATCCACAATCCACAATCCACAATTCACGCTCCACAAGCCACTAACCACAATCAACAACCCACAATCCGTAACCACAATCTACCATCCACAATCCCTTTATTCATCGTAAAGTGCCAACAGTTCAATTACACGTCAGTAAGAAGGTTTTAGTTTGTAGAAAGAAAGAAAACAATAACAATAATAACAATAACAAGCTTTTAATGATTCAAAAACGATGGTTCTAAAAGATCAAAGTAAGTGCCGGACTTGCGAAGGCCCTAAGAAAAATGCCAAATCCTCCACCACCACCCCCCCCCTCCAACAAAACAAAAAAAAACCGTCTTAAACTACATCAGCCTGTCAAAGAAAAAATTAAAATTTTTAACGGGCAGATTGTGAGGCCCTAAGCGTCAGCTCAATGAGGCCCCAATAGATTGTGAGGCCCTAAGCGTCAGCTCAATGAGGCCCCGATAGATTGTGAGGCCCTAAGTTGTAGCTCAATGAGGTCCCGGCAGATTTTCCGGCCCTTAGACGTAGCTTATTTAGCCTATAGGTAAATCCGGCACTGGTCAACCATGTACATGTTGTCATGTGATGTTTGTTTTGTGTATGCTAACTCTCCCAAATCTTGGCTGATACTTCTTTAGTTTGGGAGCAACCCACGCAGTACTGAGTTCATCTGATGTTCTATATGTATGAGACTTGGCTCGCGTACCGCAGCATTCAGTTCATCTGATGTTCTATATATGTATGAGACTTGGCTCGCGTACCGCAGCACTCAGTTCATCTTATGTTCTATATGTATGAGACTTGGCTCGCGTACCGCAGCACTCAGTTCATCTGATGTTCTATATGTATCAGATTTGGCTCGCTTACCCCCTGCGGCACTCGTGTCATAGCTCCGCCACCACTGTTGAAGATGCCTCTGTTGACATAATTTAAGGTATTTCCGATTATTTGGTTACAAGTCATGATCCTTTTCTTGACAGCACATGGAAAGCTCTGATTGTACGACAAATACATCATGGCCTGCTCTTTTCGTATAGCGGCGTACCCTTGGGGTTGACAAACATGTTCGATTCCTGGCGCCCTTGTTGTATATGAAGGCTTTACAAAGCGCCCTCTAACATCTTGTCACATTTTTGACGGAGCCAAAACCCAAAATGTGTGTGTCTGTGTATGTGTGTGTATATATATATATATATATATATGTGTGTGTGTGTGTGAGTGTGTGTGAATATTGGAGTAAAGATACAACACAGCTGGGCCGTGTTTCTCTGCCTTCTTGTTGATAGAGATAACAAATTATGAGCACGAGGAGAGAACAAGCAATGAAGAGAGAACAAAAAAATCAAGACAAAAGCGCACATTTTCTCCCTTAATCGTCTTTAAAGGGTCAAAACTAGAGGCGAGCACAAATATGGTGGGGCGGGGGCAGCTAGGGTTCTGTGTGGCAGGGGAGGCGGGGAGTGAAGGGATGAAACTTTATATCATCACTGTTAATGGATTCAAGAGTGAATGATGGCTCATTTGGTGGCAACTTTAACATTGCAAGTATTCTTTACGACCGGCGTAAGATGCGAGGCTTGGGTCGGATGGAGGATAAAAACTGCCCAAAATTTTCGGAAGGTTTTGATGGGGAAAAGCTTTGTCTAAAGAAGAAAATGGGTTTATTTATTTATTTCCCCACACCCTCACTATTCCCTCAAACCCCCATTTTTTGTTTTAAAGAAAGGCTTTATTTTGTCGTAAAAGCAAAATTTAAACCGAACATAAAGATTGAGTTTGAGAGTATAGGATAGTGTGGGATATTGCAAACAGCATGAATAAAGGATGGGTCGTCAAAGAGGATGAACAAAAAGTGGGATCTCGAAAACGCAAGGAACAAATTTGGCACATATATAAGAATTCATTTATTATTGAGACGGTTTTTGAGCCGCGGTTCTAAAGATTTTTCTAAATTGCCAAATCCTGCACAATAATAACAAAAACATACAATGATACTCTAGCGGGACTGAAAAATGATAAGCAGGAGTGAAAAAGCTGGTATCATCATAAAGGAGGACTGATTTTAATTTAACTCGTTTTAACCAATTTGCACAGAGGTTGAGACTCATGACGAAAATGCGTTATATCCAAACATAAATGGAGAGAGAGAGAGAGAGAGAGAGAGAGAGAGTATTGGGTTTTTATATCCCCCAAAAGAAAACATCACAATGACGTCATTATCACAAATCTTAGCCGTTCAGTGAGTTCAGTGGTCGGCAAAATCATTGGTCAAAAGTGGTCGGCAAACTCATTGGTCAAAAGTGGTCGGAAAACTCATTGGTCAAAAGTGGTCGGAAAACTCATTGGTCAAAAGTGGTTGGCAAACTCATTGGTCAAAAGTGGTCGGAAAACTCATTGGTCAAAAGTGGTCGGAAAACTCATTGGTCAAAAGTGGTCGGCAAACTCATTGGTCAAAAGTGGTCGGCAAACTCATTGGTCAAAAGTGGTCGGCAAACTCATTGGTCAAAAGTGGTCGGAAAACTCATTGGTCAAAAGTGGTCGGCAAACTCATTGGTCAAAAGTGGTCGGCAAACTCATTGGTCAAAAGTGGTCGGCAAACTCATTGATCAAAAGTGGTCGGCAAACTCATTGGTCAAAAGAGCTAAAAATCAGCAGCAGGACGATTCAATAAATTTTTTTGAGAGCCCCATTTCTTTTCAAGAACCAGTCACGAACCATGTCTTTCGAAGTTAAAACCGATTTGTGGCAGAATGGCCGAGCCGCACTAAGGTAGCTAAAGAGCCGTGATTCGCGGACCACTGAGTTAGTTACACATTAAATTTCCGAATTTTTTAATTTTCACTCTTCCGTTATTTTATCCCCCCCCCCTGCCCCCACACCCAACAAAAAAGACAAAAACCAAGCACTTGAGTAGCTCATTCAGCCAGAAAAGTTGGGACGTTAAATATGGAAACACAAACAGCCATTAAAATGATGTCCTCAATTCTGGTACGTCCTGGACGGCTGACTGAGACTTTGGTTAAAGGACGTCTTCCAGAGACCGTGGTTAATGGACGGCTGCTAGAGACCTTGTTTAATGGACCGCTTCTAGAGACCTTGTTTAATGGACGGCTGCTAGAGACCTTGTTTAATGGACGGCTGCTAGAGACCTTGTTTAATGGACGGCTGCTAGAGACCTTGGATAATGGACGACTTCTAGAGACCTTGTTTAATGGACGGCTGCTAGAGACCTTGGATAATGGACGACTTCTAGAGACCTTGTTTAATGGACGGCTGCTAGAGACCTTGGTCAATTGACGGCTGATGGAAACCTTGGTTTATGGACGGCTGCAACATACCTTCTTTATTACTGGACGGTTCTTAATGTCATTGGTTAACGGACATCTGCTAGAGACCTTAGTTAGTTGATGGCTTTTAAGGACCTTGGTTAATGGACGGCTGCTAGAGACCTTCGTTAATGGACGGCTTCTAGAGAACTTGATTAATTGCCGGCTTCTAGAGACCATGGTTAATGAACGGCAAATAGATACGTTATTAAATGGACGGCTTCTAGAGTCGTTGGTTAATGGACGGCTTGTAGAGACCTCGGTTAATGGACGGCTGCTAGAGACCTTGGTTATTGGACGGCTACTACAGACATTAGTTAATGGACGGCTGATAGAGACCTCGCTACTATTGCTTTAATCACCATTTGTTCAAGGTGCGCCAGATTTCTTTTAGTGGGCCGGACTAGAGGAGCGTTTGCCGAGGGACTTACGGGTGCAAAGGGAGTCTGATGGTCAGAGGCATAAAACTGAGGGATTATTTTGAAGATTAAAGGACTTTTGACCGGGATGATGTTGAGGCTTAACATGAAAACTTTGCTGCGCTGTTGATGAATGAGGATGAGAGAAACACCGCTTTTAAGATTAGAACATCATTTAAGGACAAATGGCCTTTGATAAAAAAATAACAAAATTCTTCATGTATATTTGTTAAAACTAAAGACTGTGAAAGATGAGTCCCAACAATTTTCTCCGAATTCAAGCTTCTTTTTTATTTTAGGAAATTAGTAAAACAAAGTAGGTTAAAAGGTTAAGCCTGAAAAAAGGAAAGCAACAAAACGACGAACGTGTCGGCAGGAAGCCTTCCTCAGTGAACAAGCAGAAAAAAACAAAAACATTTTTTAAAAAAATAGTCCTTAGCTGAGAAATAGTATCCAAGTGGATTGAATTTTTTACTGAACTGACAACGTGCAATATAAATAGCCCCACCCAAAAATCAGTTCGTACGGTTAGGAAAGATGTGGGGCACGTGATGCCACTGATAGGGACATATGATGCCACTGATAATGACATTACCACCACACACACCATTACCACCACACACACCATTACCACCACACACACCATTACCACCACACACACCATTACCACCACACACACCATTACCACCACACACACCATTACCACCACACACACCATTACCACCACACACACCATTACCACCACACACACCATTACTGCCACACACACCATTACCGCCACACACACCATTACCACCACACATACCATTACCACCACACACATCATTACCACCACACACACCATTACCACCACACACACCATTACCACCACACACACCATTACCACCACACACAGCATTTTCACCACAGACACTCTACACATTAAAAAAAACAATTTTAGAATTAGTTGTATCATTCTGTCCACGCTTTTCTCAATTCATGTTTTTCTTGTCCAACTTGGGATCAGCTTGTTCATCCTATTTTATCAGAGTAGATTTCAAATTCTATTGTTTTTACTTTTTCAAATTCTTAGGTTTTTGTGTGTGTTTTCTCCTTCTATTTCGGTCCCAAGTAAAGCAGGTCCAAAAGTGTATCTTATAACCACGTGCAGTTTGTTGAGAAATGTTCATGAATTTTTTAAAATAACAGCATGAAAACACGAGATCAGGTTTTTGTTAATTTATTAATTTAATAGTAAGGCTGTGGGACTGTTATTTTTTTTGAGCGGGGTGGGGGGCGGGGGGTGTGGGGGACGTCTGCTCCAAGCGGACGACTCTAGCTGGCATCCCACGGAGGGCGAACTGAGACTGCGTTTGTGCTGGGGGACTTGATTAGCGGTCCTGGACGTCCTCGCTCGTCCACCGCGCCCCGGGACGCTCGCGCCCCAATTACCCAGAAGGCATTGCGCGTCGTTAGCGGTTCACGTGACACGGGACACTTCCTCCCGGACCATTTTTTCCCTTTTATAAAAAAAAATCGATCCGTTGACTCCAAAATGATAAGCTGTGGCTGGGACCCTGTAGCTGTGAACAAAATGATAAGTTGTAGCTGTGGCAATGTAGCTGTGGTCATGTAGCTGTGGCCATGTAGCTGTGAACAAAATGGTAAGATGTAGCTGTGACCGTGTAGCTGTGGCCATGTAGCTGTGACCATGTAACTGTGAACAAAATAATACTATTTAACTGTGGCCATGTAGCAGTAATACAATTATAAACTGACTCTGGTCCCTTGTAAGTGTTAAGAAAATGATTATGTGCAGAAAGTGAAAAACTATTTATGGGTTGGGGGGGGGGAGGGGGTCGCGCTCAGTGTGGACTCGCAACAGCGCCACCTTAGCAGAAATCCAAACTTGACGAGGTCAACACATGACACGTGTCGCAGAAACACGTGTTTTTATTATGATTTATAAGAAACAAACTAAAAAATCTGTGGAAATATTGTAAAAAAAAAAAAAAGCTGATCAGGATCGATAACTCGTGCTGTCCCCAGGTGTTGTTCCACTTGCTGATTGGCGGGAACAGGCGGTGGTTAGCTCCCCCTGAAGCGGTCTCATTATGTCTGACGGGACAGGACCAGATGGAGGCGTCAGGTTCCTTCCCGGCAGAAGAGCTCCGTTTCCTTTTTGCCCTTTCCTTTCATTCCTTCTCTATATCCTCTGTTTCTCCGGTACTATCATATAAAATATTATTGCATATATTATATGATATTCTCATTCGCCTCGACTGTACCTACAACAATTTGCCTGAGAAAATTTAATATACCTTTGCTTCCATCAACCCACCAACTGCCCTGACACACATCAGCCCTGACATACATCAACCCCGACACATATGAGCACGACACACATCAGCCCGACACATATCAGTCCGACACATATCAGCCACGACACATATCAACCTGACACATATCAGCCTGACACATATCAGCCCTGACACATATCAACCTGACACACATCAGCCTGACGCATATCAGTCCTAACACATAACAACCTGACACATATTAGCCTGACACATATCAGCCCTGACACATATAAGCCTGACACATATCAGCCTGACACATATCAGCCTGACACATATCAGCCTGACACATATCATTCCTGACACGTTAAAGCCTCGTCATACTACTTGTCTCAGATGACCAAATGTTGGTTCTTTTGTTTATCCTCTAATTTACAATCATCTCACCTGCCATTACACATCCCAGATCAACTCACATAACACAACACATATCAACTCCCATTACACAGCACATATCAACTCCCATTACACATCTCAGATCAACTCCCATTACACAACACATATCAACTCCCATTACACAGCACATATCAACTCCCATTACACATCACAGATCAACTCCCATTACACATCACATATCAACTCCCATTACACATCACAGATCAACTCCCATTACACATCACAGATCAACTCCCATTACACATCACAGATCAACTCCCATTACACATCACATATCAACTCCTATTACACAGCACATAACAACACCCATTACACATCACATATCAACTCCCATTACACATCACATATCAACTCCCATTACACATCACATTTCAACTCCCATTACACATCACATATCAACTCCCATTACACATCACATATCAACTCCCATTACACATCACAGATCAACTCCCATTACACATCACAGATCAACTCCCATTACACATCACATATCAACTCCCATTACACAGCACATATCAACTCCTATTACACAGCACATAACAACACCCATTACACATCACATATCAACTCCCATTACACATCACATATCAACTCCCATTACACAGCACATAACAACACCCATTACACATCAAATATCAACTCCCATTACACATCACAGATCAAATCCCATTACACATCACTGATCAACTACCATTACACATCACAGATCAACTCCCATTACACATCACAGATCAACTCCCATTACACATCACATAGTCGCCATGCGTCTGCAACTATCTAAATAAAAATACTGGGCTTAAGAACCCGCGGGCAGGGTGCCGACACACACACACACGGGCAGGGTGCCGACACACACACACGGGCAGGGTGCCGACACACACACACGGGCAGGGTGCCGACACACACACACGGGCAGGGTGCCGACACACACACACGGGCAGGGTGCCGACACACACACACGGGCAGGGTGCCGACACACACACACGGGCAGGGTGCCGACACACACACACGGGCAGGGTGCCGACACACACACACGGGCAGGGTGCCGACACACACACACGGGCAGGGTGCCGACACACACACACACAAGGGCAATACCTTATCGAAAGGGAGATCACTGTGATTTGTATAAATAAGAGAATAAAAATTAATAAATAAATAAATATATATAAATATATTTAAGTTAAAATTCAAATGTAAGTTTTTGTCATTGAATGTGATGTTAAAAGTAATTGATTCATTGCCCTCATTGTCGCCGATTGATTGATATTTACTGATGGAAAGTTTTTGATAAATATTTGATATTTCTTACTTCTTCATGTGTATTATTATAATGTGCTATTTATAGGATTGTTATAATTCGTTGGTTATCCTCTTTCCATCTCTCCTTTCGTCTCTTCTTCCCCCTTGTCTCTCTGTCTCTCCCCTCTCTCTCTCTTCCTCCTCCCCGCACTCTCTCTCGTTTCCCTCCTCTTTCTCTCTCTTGTTCACCCTCTCTCTCTCTCTCTTCCCCCTTCTATCTCTGTCTCGTTCTCTCTCTTTCTCTCTCTCTCTCTCTCTCTTTTTTTAATTTCGTGTCCCTTTATATTTGAAATTGAAAAAAAAAAGGAAGTCTCTGATAAAATATTTTAATTTTAACTGCTTATAATATCTAGAAGGTGCACATGGAAAGAAAATAGTTTAAAATTTTCTATGCTGACTGACGTTTTTGACTTGGGTTATATTTCTTCTAAATTTCACACCGTCGGCAAAAATGGGGGGTGTGGGGGTTTGGGAAAGGTCAAGGATAGACCATTTGAAACCTTACTTGAATTTTGAACAGGATAACGGACGCACGTCCTCGGGTAGGGGTCATGCACCTCGTAAACAGAGAACTCAAAATATAACGCGCTATTTTCCAGCCCGATGGAATTTTAAAAAGTTATTGTTTCAATTGTATTATTCAATTTAAAAAAACATTGGGGGTTGGGGTCGGGGGGGGGGGGGAGAGGGGGGGTTAAAATAAATATAACTTGAATGTCAGTATAATTGTGTACCATACTAAATAAATCCATATATATATATTTATGTGTGTATATTTATTTATCTATTTATATATTTTGTTTGGGGTTTTTTTTTTTTAATTTAAAAACAGCAAAAAAGTATTTGTGTTTCTGTCTTCGTGCCGTTAGCTTTGGCTCTGCCACTCCACGCATATTTGTAACGCCACAGCCATACAGATTTTAACGCCCACCTACACAGATTTTAACGCCACACCCACACATATTCATAGATTTTAACGCCACCCCCACTCCACACCCCTTCCATTTTTGCCATGAACACATACGAACGTACGTCCTTAATTCGGATTTCTTCTCTCGCGATACTATCTGAGGCGAGGATTAGAACCCTGGAAGACCCCCAAACTTTAATCAGATTGTCGAGGGTGATAGTCTGTCTTAAAATGTGGTGCTGTGACAGTCTGTCTTCACGTGGGTTGCTGTGATAGTCTGTATTAACATGGGGTGCTGTGATATTCTGTCTTGACATGTGGTGGGGCTGTACAAGAGATCTCTCGTCCTGTCTGATGGTTACCAGTGGGATAAACATTCATAGGACATAGTATTATTGGGGGAATGAATATTAAACACAAAATCAATAATATTAGTTTCTTTTAAACATCGACATTGTGTAGGAAAAGAGAGAAATTGTGTAAGAAAACAGTTTTAAGTTTCACAAAGTTGTATAAGATTGCGATAACGTTAAATACATGCTTTCTTTCAAAACTTCTTCAGGTCAAAATTTCATTGAAATAACTTTACAAGATAACCAGTGAGACGGTTATTTTATTAAATACATCCCATCGATAGCCATCTTGGCTGACTACTTGCAGCCTACTGCTCCCAACTTTCCCACATCTTGGCTGACTACTTGCAGCCTACTACTTCTAACTTACCCACATCTTGGCTGACTACTTGCAGCCTACTACTTCCAACTTACCCACATCTTGGCTGACTACTTGCATCACTTCAAACTTACCCACATCTTGGCTGACTACTTGCATCACTTCAAACTTACCCACACCTTGGCTGACTACTTGCAGCACTTCCAACTTACCCACATCTTGGCTAACTACTTGCAACCTACTGCTCCCAACTTACCCACATCTTGGCTGACTACTTGCAGCCTACTGCTCCCAACTTACACACATCTTGGCTGACTACTTGCAGCCTACTGCTCCCAATTTACCCACATCTTGGCTGACTACTTGCAGCACTTCCAACTTACCCACATCTTGGCTGAATACTTGCAGCCTACTGCTCCCAACCTACCCACATCTTGGCTAACTACTTGCAACCTACTGCTCCCAACTTACCCACATCTTGGCTGACTACTTGCAGCCTACTGCTCCCAACTTACCCACATCTTGGCTGACTACTTGCAGCCTACTGCTCCCAATTTACCCACATCTTGGCTGACTACTTGCAGCACTTCCAACTTACCCACATCTTGGCTGAATACTTGCAGCCTACTGCTCCCAACTTACCCACATCTTGGCTAACTACTTGCAACCTACTGCTCCCAACTTACCCACATCTTGGCTGACTACTTGCAGCCTACTGCTCCCAACTTACCCACATCTTGGCTGACTACTTGCAGCCTACTGCTCCCAATTTACCCACATCTTGGCTGACTACTTGCAGCACTTCCAACTTACCCACATCTTGGCTGAATACTTGCAGCCTACTGCTCCCAACTTACCCACATCTTGGCTGACTACTTGCAGCACTTCCAACTTACCCACATCTTGGCTGACTACTTGCAGCCTACTGCTCCCAACTTACCCAATTCTTGGCTAACTACTTGCAGCACTTCCAACTTACCCACATCTTGGCTGACTACTTCCAGCCTACTACTCCCAACGTTCCTACATCCCCGTTGTAGTTAACGACTTTGAATGTTCAGACTTTGCAATATTCTTAATGTCCTCTTATCGTAACCGTGCTTGTTCGGAAATCTACCATTAAATGTTAATATTGGCAACTTAACTCTGAAGTTGAGCGTCAAATAAAAATCAGTTTTATGTTTTAAACTTGTTTCCTGGCATTGAGATAGAGGAAACAGCGGCCTTGTCATTAAACAATGTGTTATGTCTGCCTATCGACCCTGTCAATAAACAATGTGTTATGTCTGCCTAGCGACCCTGTCACTAAACGATGTGTTATGTCTGCCTAGCGACCCTGTCACTAAACAATGTGTTATGTCTGCCTAGCGACCCTGTCACTAAACGATGTGTTATGTCTGCCTAGCGACCCTGTCACTAAACAATGTGTTATGTCTGCATCTATTTATACAGCAATGATAAAGTGAATAACTTCGCAAAAAAAACAAAAATAAGAAAACACTATTTTCAATAAGCATCAAAAATACAGAAATATAAATAAATATATAAAAAAATAATATTTTTAGACAAAATAACACACACAAAAAAAACAACTAAAACACAACAAAAATACAACAAAATACAACAACAAAAATGCAATAAAAATAACAAAAACACAACAAAAATACATTAAAAACAACAAAAATACAACAAAAACACAAAAATACTATAAAAACATTAAAAAAATCAACTAAAACACAACAAAATATAACCTAAATAATTTTAACAGTCGTTTTTGTTCTTTACAAGCCAACATTTTATTCATGAAAGAGTTGAGACACTAATTGTATGAATGCCTCGTGTTGAAATGGCGGACAGTGTTCTACCACCGAGTAATGCAATCTGCAATCGTTAACAACCCTTGGAAACAAAGTTTTTCTTATTAATCATTTGAATGCACTTTTCATTACTTTATTTTACATGAAATATTCTAATGACCCACCAGCCTTACCACAGCAGATTTATTTCACCAACTATTTCAGAGAAACAAAATGAAATATCACGCAGCAAACGTATTTGCGATATTTTTTTTAAAGACATCATTTAGCGCAGTTATCAGGAAATTTATTTCATGAATTCATTGTCATCATAGTTCCTCCGTCTTGCCCTTTGAAAAACTGGAAACACTGATTTTCGCGAATTAAGGGCGTGGGTGGGTTTTGCTAAAAGTTTTGAAAGAAAGTGATGCCATCGGCAACAAGTTTATGTGCCGCGTTTCAGCTCGATAGGTTGACGGGAAGTGGGTCAATTAGCCTTCCGAAGATTTTGCCACACACGCGGAAAGAAAAAACATGAAGTTAATTTAAACGATTTAAAAAGAATCGATTCCTTCAAGAAACTGAAATGACCACCATCGATACTGCATCGATATTATTTAAACGCTGTAAAAATTGCCAGACAACTAATTACGTCATTCACCGCGCTGTTTTTTTTACAAAGTTCAAGGTTCTTCAAACAGATTAATTATCAAATTTAAATAAAAAAACTTGCTCCTAATTTTTTTTTATTTGCCAGACCTGCTCTTAGCACTGCTCTTACCACTACTCTTAGCACTGCTCTTACCACTACTCTTAGCACTGCTCTTAGCTATACTCTTAGCTTTACTCATAGTTCTACACTTAGCACTACTCTTACAACTACTGTTAGCCCATGGCACCAACTATGGTTGTTATCGTACAATGCACTCATAAAAAACGGAGTTCGTTTAAAAAAAAGAGAGAGAAAAAGGGAAACAAAAAACAAAAACAAAAAACAACAAAAAAGAAAACCCGAACCAGGACGAACCAGGACGAACTAGACCAGTGGCCGGAAGCCCCATATGGGTGAGGCGAGAAAATTTTGATATTTTTGCCCCCTCGTGTCAATTTGGGCAGCAAGTCTCCTAGAAGCCGTGTGGGGCCCCATGTGATTGAAGCGACCCTAGAACACTTCGTGATTGGAAATCATACAAAGTCCTCCGAAATCGTGAGCCAGATTTTTGCAAGTTATTTTTCCGCTCGAATTTCTATTCCTTTCCATTCCTCCCCCTCCTCCCTCCGCATCCGACCACTCCCTCTCTCCTTTTGTTTCTTCTTTTTTTTTCCCTTTATATTCGATTCTCATCTGTCTTTCGTTATTTTCTTAGTTTGCCTCCCTCCCCTCCCCCTGTTACTACACACGCACACACACAAATCTTTTGGTTTCACATCATTTTCAGTGTTTTAAATTCTTTGGCATTTTTTGTTTTCATCCACCCCTCTCCCCCCCCCACCACTTTTTTTTCCCTTTCCCTTCTCACCCCCACTCCTAATGCAGTTTTCGGTCTGGCTTTGTTTTAAAATATACCCTGCCTCAGCAAACTCAGCCCGGTGGTTTTGTTAGCGCTAGAATAACTCGTCGGTGGAAAATTGCTTCACCATGTTTCTGTTCGTGTGACGTCACTGCCGCTCTTCAGTTCGAGTCTACATCGACGACGGCATGAAAATGGACACACAGATGGAGACATTGTATCTATGGTTTGGTTGTTGCACGCTTTTTGTCTTCTTTTTTTTTTAAATTCTAAAAAGCTCATGATGTATTTCATGTTTGTTTGTAGCATTTATGCCGAAAATCAGATGGGATATTTTAAAAAGAAAAAAGAAAAGTTTAAATTTTTAAAAGATGACAGTAATTTTTGTTGAAACGCTAGTAATATAAAAATTGATAGAATATTTTACAAGAATTTAGTAATTACTAATACGAATGCATGTTTCTTATAGTGCGTGGTCACTGAGTGGTCACTGAGTGGTCACTTTGTGGTCACTGATTGGTCACTTTGTGGTCACTGAATGGTCACTGTGTGGTCACTTTGTGGTCACTTTGTGGTCACTTTGTGGTCACTTTGTGGTCACCGAATGGTCACTGTGTGGTCACTGAGTGGTCACTGTGTGGTCACTGAGTGGTCACTGTGTGGTCACTGAATGGTTCTGAATGGTCACTGTGTGGTCACTGAATGGTTTTGAATGGTCACTGTGTGGTCACTGAGTGGTCACTGAGTGGTCACTGTGTGGTCACTGAGTGGTCACTGTGTGGTCACTGAATGGTTCTGAATCGTCACTGTGTGGTCACTGAGTGGTCACTGAGTGGTCACTGTGTGGTCACTGAGTGGTCACTGAATGGTTCTGAATGGTCACTGTGTGGTCACTGAGTGGTCACTGAGTGGTCACTGTGTGGTCACTGAATGGTTCTGAATGGTCACTGTGTGGTCACTGAGTGGTCACTGAGTGGTCACTGTGTGGTCACTGTGTGGTCACTGAATGGTTCTGAATGGTCACTGTGTGGTCACTGTGTGGTCACTGATGAGTCTCAAGATGTTTAATAAGCTGACGTTTCATATAATGGCTGTTGGTGAGATTAATTTGATTTGACTGACACCCCCTTCCCCCACCCCAAATAGCCGACAAAAGGATGCCTTACTATGACGTAACTTAGTTTGTATTTTATAAAATAGTCATCAAAGCTCAACATAAATTGTTTTATTGACACAAATTGTTTTATTGACACAAATTGTTTTATTGACACAAATTGTTTTATTGACACAAATTATTTTATTGACACAAATTGTTTTATTGACACAAATTGTTTTATTGACACATATTGTTTGTGTCTAATTAATCGAAAATAAAGTGCAAGTTCTTTTTTGATTCAGTTGTTAAAACAAGCGTGTTGGCTTCCAATAGTCTGGGAAGTGTTCCTGGAGGGATTCAAGGTGCACTACTGTGAAGTACTCCTGAATGGATGCAAGGTGCACTACTGTGAAGTACTCCTGAATGGATGAAAGGTGCACTACTGTGAAGTACTCCTGAATGGATGCAAGGCGCACTACTGTGAAGTACTCCTGAATGGATGCAAGGTGCACGACTGTGAAGTACTCCTGGAGGGATGCAAGGTGCACTACTGTGAAGTACTCCTGAATGGATGCAAGGTGCACTACTGTGAAATACTCCTGAATGGATGAAAGGTGCACTACTGTGAAGTACTCCTGAATGGATGCAAGGTGCACGACTGTGAAGTACTCCTAGAGGGATGCAAGGTGCACTACTGTGAAGTACTCCTGAATGGATGCAAGGTGCACTACTGTGAAATACTCCTGAATGGATGAAAGGTGCACTACTGTGAAGTACTCCTGAATGGATGCAAGGCGCACTACTGTGAAGTAGTCCTGAATGGATGCAAGGTGCACTACTGTGAAGTACTCCTGAATGGATGCAAGGTGCACTACTGTGAAGTGCTCCTGAATGGATGCAAGGTGCACGACTGTGAAGTACTCCTAGAGGGATGCAAGGTGCACTACTGTGAAGTACTCCTGAATGGATGCAAGGTGCACTACTGTGAAATACTCCTGAATGGATGAAAGGTGCACTACTGTGAAGTACTCCTGAATGGATGCAAGGCGCACTACTGTGAAGTAGTCCTGAATGGATGCAAGGTGCACTACTGTGAAGTACTCCTGAATGGATGCAAGGCGCACTACTGTGAAGTAGTCCTGAATGGATGCAAGGTGCACTACTGTGAAGTACTCTTGAATGGATGCAAGGTGCACTACTGTGAAGTGCTCCTGAATGGATGCAAGGTGCACTACTGTGAAATACTCCTGAATGGATGAAAGGTGCACTACTGTGAAGTACTCCTGAATGGATGTAAGGTGCACGACTGTGAAGTACTCCTGGAGGGATGCAAGGTGCACTACTGTGAAGTACTCCTGAATGGATGCAAGGTGCACTACTGTGAAATACTCCTGAATGGATTAAAGGTGCACTACTGTGAAGTACTCCTGAATGGATGCAAGGCGCACTACTGTGAAGTAGTCCTGAATGGATGCAAGGTGCACTACTGTGAAGTACTCTTGAATGGATGCAAGGTGCACTACTGTGAAGTGCTCCTGAATGGATGCAAGGTGCACTACTGTGAAGTACTCCTGGATGGATGGAAGGCGCACTACTGTGAAGTACTCCTGAATGGATGCAAGGTGCACAAATGGGAAGTACTCCTGCATGGATGCAAGGTGCACGACTGTGAAGTACTCGTGGATACAAGGTGCACTACTGTGAAGTACTCATGGATGCAAGGTGCACTACTGTGAAGTACTCTTGAATGGATGCAAGGTGCACTACTGTGAAATACTCCTGAATGGATGAAAGGTGCACTACTGTGAAGTACTCCTGAATGGATGCAAGGCGCACTACTGTGAAGTAGTCCTGAATGGATGCAAGCTGCACTTCTGTGACGTACTCTTGAATGGATTCAATGTGCACTACTGTGAAGTACTTCTGAATAGATGCAAGGTGCACTAGTGTGAAGTATTCTAGCATGGATGCAAGGTGCACTACTGTGAAGTATTCGTGAATGGATGCAAGGTGCACTACTGTGATGTACTCCTCAATCAATGCAAGGTGCACTTCTGTGATCTTGTGGCGGATTCATGAACATTTGTATTTCCGTTTCTAATCTTAACAAGAAGAAGTAGCATCGCTTAGGTCCATGTGCTCCGAATCAAACTAACTACACAAACCTTAATAACAAACTTTCTACGTTCAGATCCTTCAAATGCATTTTATTCTTTGCTCTTATATCAATATTCTAATGGCACGCCCCGCTTTTACACCGTACATTTATTTCACCTGTTTCAGAAAAACAAAAGAAATATTGCGCACCAAACGCTCGTGCGATATTTTATCTTTTAAAAAATATCATTTAGCGCAGTTATCAGGAATTTTATTTCGTGGAATCGTCGTCATCATGTGTCCTTCATCCGCCCTTGAAAAACAGGAGAAACAAATGTTTAGGGGTTGCGGGCGCTAATTCGAATAATTTTGTTGTCATCGGCAACGAGTCCATGTGCTAGGTTTCGGCTCGATAGCTTGACGGGAAGTGGGTCAATTACGCCTCCGAAGATTTTGGCAGCCACGAACAAAATCGAAGTTTTTCATAAAGGATTTAAAAATACCGGCTATTGATCTAAATGTCATAAATGACAGTACAAGAGACAAAATATACTCGTCCTGTTTTGTTTGAATGTTTGTGGTACGCTCTTGTGTGGGAATCTTTTTGTTCCGCCCCTGAGTGAGAATCTTAACACCAGTACAGCCCCAGAGACCTATTCGATTTCAAATATAAAATAATATTGTTATTTTAATTAAAATAATATTATTATTCGATAAGTATGACCTGATATCAAAAAATATGTTTCTAAACTTCCTCTAGTTATCATGACAGTGTTTTAGTTATCATGAAAGTGTTCTAGTTGTCATGACAGTGTTCTAGTTGTCATGGCCGTGTTCTAGTTGTCATGACCTTGTTCTAGGTGTCATGACCGTGTTCTGGTTGTCATGGCAGTTTTCTAGTTGTCGTGACAGTGTTCTAGTTGTCATGACCTTGTTCCAGTTGTCGTGACAGTGTTCTAGTTGTCATGACCTTGTTCTAATTGTCATGACCATGTTCTAGTTGTAGTTGTAATGACAGTGTTCTAGTTGTCGTGACAGTGTTCTAGTTGTCATGACCATGTTCTAGTTGTAGTTGTAATGACAGTGTTCTAGTTGTCGTGACAGTGTTCTAGTTGTCATGACCATGTTCTAGTTGTAGTTGTAATGACAGTGTTCTAGTTGTCGTGACAGTGTTCTAGTTGTCATGACCATGTTCTAATTGTAGTTGTAATGACAGTGTTCTAGTTTTTCTCCCAACACAAATAAAAAGGTTTTTTTTTTTTTTTTTTTTAAAGTGCTCGTTGCTCACTAAACGTGTGACGAAAAAGGTTGCACATTTTTGCTTGTAATAGCTTTGCCTCCAACCAGAAGCAAACCTTAGAGAAGAAAAACAAAATGGCCGCCACTGATTCCACTGCTTTGAAGCCGCATCATTTTTGGATTGCTTTTGAGATGCAAATTTGTTCATTCTTGCTTCCGCGTGATGAGAAATCTGGCTAATGGGACGGTGAGGTATTACACGAGTAACATGACTTTTTAATAGGAGTTGCCAGTTTGGCGGGGTTTTTGGTCCATGAAAGGTGGGTGGGGGATGACGGAGATGCGTCTCAAACTGAAGGATAAAGAAGCGGTCGATACCGCACAGCAAGAAGAGTACGTAATTTAAAATTAATGTACGACTAAACGATACGCTTGGAAAATAAGTTGGCTTGAAAGAATTATGGTCAATTTTTTTAGTGAGTTAAAAAAAGGTTGGGGGAGGCGTTAGTGTGGTTGAAAATAGAACCCCCCCCCCCCCCCCAAGACATTTTACGCTAAAGACTTAGCGCAGTGGCGAATCTATACTTTGTGAAACCCGCAGATTCCTTGGTCTTGACACCCTTTGCTACCAAATCCACCATAAATATCCTACAGAAAACTCAGTAAACATAAGCCACATAATGCTATATATGTTAGGTCTGTGAAAGCCTCAGGTCTGTCGAAGATTCAGGTCTGTGGAAGCCTCAGGTCTGTGGAGCCTCAGGTCTGTGGAGACTCAGGTCTGTGGAAGCCTCAGGTGTATGGAAGCAGCTGCATGGCAGTTTGTAACGTTTATAGAGTGTGAAACAAAATTAAAAAGATTTATTTTTTAATTACCGTTATTAATATGAGATTAAACGTCTACAATTATTTTATGAATTAAAACAATTTATTTCGTTTACACACACACATTTTTCATAATTCAATTTCAGTAGGAATTGTAATAGAAATATTACACAATAAATGTTACTCGTCCAAATGAAGTCGCAGTTCACAGGACAAAGAGACACAGTTGCCCAGGGTTGTGTTTGTGCTGTGAACCAAATAATTCTGCCTCCATAGAAGTGCCCATCCCGCGCCCTCTCCATAGTGGTGCCCCACCCGCCCACTCTCAATAAGCGTGTCCCACCAGACCCGTTCTTCTTACGCGATTGATTCGGAGAGAGCAATTAAAAAGAACAAAACATATTTTCCAATTGTCAAGATGCAAAAACATTATAGTAATGCTTTTTTCATTTGCCGATATATTGTCTTTATAAGAAGATCTTATTGTCTTTATGGGAAGATCTTATTGTGTTCATGGGAAGATATGTGCATTCGTGCTATCACGCATGGACTACTGCAATGTACTCATGGTGGGTCTTCCAGCTACGCTCCTGGATAAAATTCAAAAAGTACAGAATAATGCGGCTCGAATTGTTCTTTGTTAACGCAAATTCGACCATGCTAAAAATCTTCTGAGAGAACTGCATTGGCTGCCGGTCCGCGCTAGCATAGAGTACAAAATTGAAACTCTGTGCTACCGCTGCTTGCATGACCTGGCGCCGTCCTATCTCCAAACGCTCACGACGCCTTATGTACCCACTAGACAACTCCGCTCATCCGATAGTGGCAAACTCTCGATACCGCGTGTTCGACTTGAGACTTACGGAAAGCGCACGTTGGCATTTGCTTGCCCAACCATCTGGAACACCCTTCCTGACGCTCTCAGAAACAGCCAGACGCTGGAGTCCTTCAAAACAAATTTAAAAACTCATATATTTCTCAAACACCTTCTGGGGTGACGTTGTCTACCATTTTTCCAGCTAGTTATTATCTGGTGGTTGTCTGGTGATGTTATCTGGGAGTTGGCTGGTGATGTTATCTGGGATTTGTCTGGTGATGTTATCTGGGGGTTGTCTGGTGATGTTATCTGGTGGTTGTTTGGTGATGTTATCTGGGCATTGTCTGGTGATGTTATCTGGGGGTTGTCTGGTGATGTTATCTGAGGGTTGTCTCGTGATTTTATCTCGGGTTTGTCTGGTGATGTTATCTGGTGGTTGTCTGGTGATGTTATCTGGGGGTTGTCTGGTAATGTTATCTGGGGGTTGTCTGGTGATGTTATCTGGTGGTTGTCTGGTGATGTTATCTGGGGTTGTCTGGTGATGTTATCTCGGGGTTGTCTGGTGATGTTATCTGGTGGTTGTCTGGTGATGTTATCTGGGAGTTGTCTGGTGATGTTATCTGGGGGTTGTCTGGTGATGTTATCTGGCGGTTGTCTGGTGATGTTATCTGGGGGTTGTCTGGTGATGTTATCTGGGGGTTGTCTGGTGATGTTATCTGGGGGTTGTCTGGTGATGTTATCTGGTGGTTGTCTGGTGATGTTATCTGGGGGTTGTCTGGTGATGTTATCTCGGGGTTGTCTGGTGAGGTTATCTGGGGGTTGTCTGGTGATGTTATCTGGTGGTTGTCTGGTGATGTTATCTGGTGGTTGTCTGGTGATGTTATCTGGGGGTTGTCTGGTGATGTTATCTGGTGGTTGTCTGGTGATGTTATCTGGGAGTTGTCTGGTGATGTTATCTGGTGGTTGTCTGGTGATGTTATCTGGGGGTTGTCTGGTGATGTTATCTGGGGGTTGGCTGGTGATGTTATCTGGGGGTTTGAAAAGAGTGTGCCCTATCCACCTCCATCTTTTCCTTATGTTGTCATCAGCAATAGGTTCCTGGTTTGTCCTTTTTGTAACTCTTTGTTGGTCATGGTATTTGGCCATTAGATGCTCAGGATCTTTCTAAGGCATGTGTTTATGAAGGTCTGTACTTTGTGTGTGATGTTCGCTGTTTTTCTCCGAGTTTCTGCTCCATATATAGTTGACTGTTTTGACATTTTTGATAAAGATTCTGTCTTTTGTTTGCTGAGTCAGCTCCTTGGACTCCCATAATTTTTTAGTAGCACAAACTGACCCAGCCTTTCCAATTCTAGCTATTACGGACCGTTATAAATGGAGAATTTAATCTCTTAATTTTAGACTATGGCTCGTTCTAAAAACATTCCATAATAAAGAACGATACCAAAGTTTAAAAAAATAATAACAAATAAAACGACAATCAAGGCCAGAGCTAATTACAATTAATAACTTTTTAATTTGTGAACTTCAATTAAATAATAACAGCAAGAGAAATATGATTAAAATTATAAACTTACAGATTTGCTGGTACCGGTACTGTATATCAAAATACAATGAGCACAAATTGTACGAGGAAATAAAAATCTCTTGACACAACAAAGTATTGAATAATGACCCACAGCACATCTCGTAATCAAGGAAAGGAAATATCTCCCCCGTCGTTTATTCTTATCCCTTTTATACCCAGTTTCAGATGATCATTCTGGAAATGGAATACGCAATCTTACTGCTTCCCGCATTCTCGAGAGCATTCTATCATGCTCGACAGAAACGGACGATAGTAAACAAAAATGTCAATAGAGTGATATTTTTCTAGCCGCCCCAACACGGGACCGACTTGAAAGAGGTCATGCACGTGGAAGGCGGGCAAAGCGTGTCTCAAAACACGTCATCCTTCATAACACTAGCTCAAACATCCGCTTCAAATCCACCATTTAAGTCAATGGTGCTGCCTAAGTATGTGAAAGCCCCCACTTCTTCCAGCCCATTTCCTGTCAGAGAGATATGTTCTTGGTTTGCCTTTATGATCTTTGTCTTGTTGTTATTGATATTTTTAAAAAATTCAAGATTCATCTGCACCCTAGACCTAGATTTCTGCCCTACATCACGATACAAACGATAGCTCACTTTAATGACGATAGATAGTGGTGTAGCTAGTATTTGTGCCACCATGGACGTCCAAATAATTTTGCCGCTCTTCCTTTCACGAAAAAAACTCTGCATGTGTCCAAAAAATGTCGCACCTCCATATAAAGAAAATGTTACACCTGAGTGAACAACCTAATCCTCCCCCTTTCTAGGCCACTGGGAGGGGTGTAGGTAGAGTGTTAGGCATCAGGGCACATGATTCATTTTACGCCCGCCCCCCCCCCCTCAACTCTGAAGCTAATTCATTTTAACCATTTAATACCACCAAAGCCCATTTTGGTGCCCCTGCTAGTCTTTGCCGTGGGGACGTATGACCATCAGCCACCCCTTAGCTACGCCTCTGGACACTGCCCACCGGCCACTGGCACTGCCCCCCCCCCCCCCGAAAATCTTAAATGCCTCCCGGGGGACAATTTCAGAAAGGAACACTGACCCTTACCCATAGAATGCTTCACTTGCTTCCCATTACACTCGACAGCATCTCGAGAAAAGGGGGGGCATCCTCATACCCTGACCCGTGACCTGTCGTCCGTTAGAGCGAATTGTGTTTTCAATTGCCTCATGTTTTTTAGAGCTGTTATTGAAGTGACAATGGGAGGGGTGGAGATGGAGAGAGACGGGGTTCCGTCCTGAGCAAAGCTATTAACACATTTCTGGGTTTTGAACCGCCCCTGGTATCCCTGTCTTGTTGATTGAGGATCAGTGTGCCTTCCGTTTGTTTTCAGCTTGTCTTCAGTTTGTCTTACGTTTGTCTTCAATTTGTCTTAAGTTTGTCTTCAGTTTGTCTTTAGTTTGTCTTCAATTTGTCTTAAGTTTGTCTTCAGTTTGTCTTCAATTTGTCTTAAGTTTGTCTTCAGGTGTGTCTTTAGTTTGTCTTCGTTTGGTTTGGGTAAATTGCTTCGAATTTTTGGACAACGTCGTTATAGCTCTAAATAAATTTAATCTGCATATGAAGTCCATCATTTACCTGTTGTATGAAGTTCATCGTTTACCTGTTGTATCAAGTCCCAGATTATTTTTTGTTCAGACATCTTCTCCTTTCAACGAACTAATCTAATATCAGTTTCAAAACTAACAACAACTGACCTTTCTCTTGAACCTGCATCCACCGGATGTCTAAAATAGCATGGATACAAACGCTATAAAAGTATTCCATCAGCCTATACATAATATGTTTGTTAGTAACTTCAGATAGGTTGAACATTTAACAATAGACAACATATTATATTATTACGCGTTCATTTCCTTCAATAACCCTTAACACAGTGGTTCTCAAACTTCCTAATGCCGCGACTCTTAAATAAATTTCCTCGTGTTGTGGTGACCCCCAACCATAAAAATATTTTCGTTGCTACTTCATAAATATTTTTTCCGATGGTCTAAGGCGACCCCTGTGTTAGGATCGTTCGACCCTTAAGCGGTCGCGACCCACAGTTTGAAAACCGCTGCTTTTTTTTTTTTTTTTGACAGTTAAGAGAAAAACAGGAAATAAAAGCTACAAAGAAATATAATTAAGAGAAATGGAAATAAAACCCCAGAGTATTTAACGTCATTTTTATGGCGCCTATATTTTGCTAACCCACATATGTGATCCAACCCCCCTTTTTCCAAAGTCCCCAGGCCTACCATATGCAATTCAAGGGCTCTTGTATTTGCGTTCTTTCAGTTCACAATACACAGCTACTTTCTCCAACACACGGGTAGAGAGATCCTGTTTATTATTTCAATATTTCCTACAGAAACCCTGTCATTGAATCCAAGGTAATTATGTAAGATGATGTGTGTTTGTGTCTAAGTCGATGGACCGTATGTGCACAAAGGGGAGGGATGATACGCTTAGACCTCAGGGTTGCTCATTCGAGCGGAACCGGGACGACTACGCATGTTGACTTAGGGAACATTACACTTGTTGACTTAGGGAACATTACACTTGTTGACGTAGGGAACATTACACTTGTTGACTTAGGGAACATTTGTTTTTTACTTTCTAATTTAATTTAAATGATATATTTAACCAATCAATATGATGAGTCATTTGCTCATTAATTTTCCGAAAGATGTGTGAAGTAGCTTGCACATTTTGGACGTAAATGTTGGGAACTATTTTGTACATTTTTGGACGTATGTTGCAATTTTTCTGACGTATGTTGTACATTTTGGTAAGTATGTTGTAAAGTTTGTGACGAATGTTGTAAAGTTGCGGACATATGTTGTAAAATTTGGGGACGAATGTTGTAAAATTTGGGGACGAATGTTGTAAAATTTGGGGACGAATGTTGTAAAATTTGGGGACGAATGTTGTAAAATTTGGGGACGAATGTTGTAAAATTTGGGGACGAATGTTGTAAAATTTGGGGACGAATGTTGTAAAATTTGGGGACGAATGTTGTAAAATTTGGGGACGAATGTTGTAAAATTCGGGGACGAATGTTGTAAAATTTGGGGACGAATGTTGTACAATTTTGGGACGAATGTTGTAAAATTTGGGGACGAATGTTGTAAAATTTGGGGACGTATGATGTAAAATTTGGGGACGAATGTTGTAAAATTTGGGGACGAATGTTGTAAAATTTGGGGACGAATGTTGTAAAATTTGGGGACGAATGTTGTAAAGTTTGGGGACGAATGTTGTAAAATTTGGGGACTAATGTTGTAAAATTTGGGGACGAATGTTGTAAAATTTGGGGACGAATGTTGTAAAATTTGGGGACGAATGTTGTAAAATTTGGGGACGAATGTTGTAAAATTTGGGGACGAATGTTGTAAAATTTGGGGACGAATGTTGTAAAATTTTGGGACGAATGTTGTAAAATTTGGGGACGTATGATGTAAAATTTGGGGACGAATGTTGTAAAATTTGGGGACGAATGTTGTAAAATTTGGGGACGAATGTTGTAAAATTTGGGGACGAATGTTGTAAAGTTTGGGGACGAATGTTGTAAAATTTGGGGACGAATGTTGTAAAATTTGGGGACGAATGTTGTAAAATTTGGGGACGAATGTTGTAAAATTTTGGGACGAATGTTGTAAAGTTTGGGGACGAATGTTGTAAAATTTGGGGACGAATGTTGTAAAGTTTGGGGACGAATGTTGTAAAATTTGGGGACGAATGTTGTAAAGTTTGTTGATGTAACATTATCTTAATTAAGAATGCGTTTCCTCCGCTCTAAACTATGACAGACATACATCCACTTGAAAGATACCTGGCTAAACTATGACAGACTTACATCCACATGAAAGAAACCTGACTACATTATGACAGATATCCATCCACATGGAAGAAACCTGACTAAACTATGACAGACATATACATCAACATGACAGATACCTTATTAAACTATGACAGACATACATCCACATGAAAGATACCTTATTAAACTATGACAGATATACATCCACATGAAAGATACCTTATTAAACTGTGACAGACATACATCCACATGACAGATACCTTATTAAACTATGACAGACATACATCCACATGACAGATACCTTATTAAACTATGACAGACATACATCCACATGACAGATACCTTATTAAACTATGACAGACATACATCCACATGGCAGATACCTTATTAAACTATGACAGACATACATCCACATGACAGATACCTTATTAAACTATGACAGACATACATCCACATACAAGATAACATATCTACCATTGAATTGATCTGACCACAGTCTCACAGAGATGCCACGTCACTAGTTTAGGGACTTGTCTCTATGATAATAGAAGGACATGAAGGACTTGTCTCTATGATAATGGAAGGACATGCAGGACTTGTCTCTATGATAATGGAAGGACATGAAGGACTTGTCTCTATGATAATGGAAGGACATGAAGGACTTGTCTCTATGATAATGGAAGGACATGAAGGACTTATCTCTATGATAATGGAAGGACATGAAGGACTTGTCTCTATGATAATGGAAGGACATGAAGGACTTGTCTCTATGATAATGGAAGGACATGAAGGACTTGTCTCTATGATAATGGAAGGACATGAAGGACTTGTCTCTATGATAATGGAAGGACATGAAGGACTTGTCTCTATGATAATGGAAGGACATGAAGGACTTGTCTCTATGATAATGGAATGACATGAAGGACTTGTCTCTATGATAATGGAAGGACATGAATGACTTATCTCTATGATAAAGGAAGGACATGAAGGACTTGTCTCTATGATAATGGAAGGACATGAAGGACTTACGGAGGACATTTTAGACTTATGAAATGCGCTTTATAAATATTAAGCATATGAAATTTGAATTTGTTAGATTCAAATCAGCATCTCCTCAATGGTATCTAACTAATACAACGTTTTGTACATTTTAATAAAGACTCGTCAACAAAAAGCAAGCTTGTTTGGAAATGAGGGGGGGGGGGGGGGGGTTGAGGGGAAATAGTGGCAGGTTTGATTATGGTTCAGGTCGATTTTCACAACTAACGTCTACGTAAATGTTCTGGAATCTTCATACCAGGACAATACAGCAGAGATATATTTTTTTCTTATTGAATTGGAGATGACACCTCCCTGGCAGCTTCAAATTTCACCATCCCCATCCATCGTTTATAAGAAATATTCCTGACACAGAAACTCTCAAAACGGTTCTGCCATCGTGTTGGTCATGTTTATGGTTATGTCTTTTCACTTGGCAAGCTACAATTGTTGATAAATAGAACCACACAGAAGAAGAAACAAATCAACAATTAACGACCCTGTCAAAAACTTTAACAAAGCGTGTCATCTCATGACAGTGACATTTGACATCAGAGGATTTAAGTTGCCCACAGTAGGTTTTTTTTTCTTTCAAAGACACCCAATACAAAGACACCCAATACAAAGACACCCAATACAAAGACACCCAATACAAAGACACCCAATACAAAGACACCCAATACAAAGACACCCAATACAAAGACACCCAATACAAAGACACCCAATACAAAGACACCCAATATAAAGACACCCAATACAAAGACACGCAATACAAAGACACGCAATACAAAGACACCAATACAAAGACACCCAATACAAAGACACCCAATACAAAGACACCCAATACAAAGACACCCAATATAAAGACACCCAATATAAAGACACGCAATACAAAGACACCCAATACAAAGACACACAATACAAAGACACCCAATACAAAGACACCCAATACAAAGACACCCAATATAAATACACCCAATACAAAGACACCCAATACAAAGACACCCAATACAAAGACACCCAATACAAAGACACCCAATACAAAGACACCCAAAACAAAGACACCCAATACAAAGACACCCAATACAAAGACACCCAATACAAAGACACCCAATACAAAGACACCCAATACAAAGACACCCAATACAAAGACACCCAATACAAAGACACGCAATACAATCCGTCTACCGGCTTAATCTTCTACTACCAGTATATAGACCTACTTCCTGTCTACAAAGCTAGAACCGGTCTAAAATCCTACTACCAGCCTACAATCCTACTACCAGCCTACAATCCTACTATTAGCCTACAATCCTACTACAGCCTACAATCCTACTACCAGCCTACAATCCTACTACCAGCCTACAATCCTACTATTAGCCTACAATCCTACTACAGCCTACAATCCTACTACAGCCTACAATCCTACTACCGGCCTCAATCCTACTGCCAGCCTACAATCCTACTATTAGCCTACAATCCTACTACCAGCCTACAATCCTGCTACCAGCCTACAATCCTGCTACCAGCCTACAATCCTACTACCAGCCTACAATCCTACTACCAGCCTACAATCCTACTACAAGCCTACAATCCTACTACCAGCCTACAATCCTACTATTAGCCTACAATCCTACTACAGCCTACAATCCTACTACAGCCTACAATCCTACTACCGACCTCAATCCTACTGCCAGCCTACAATCCTACTATTAGCCTACAATCCTACTACAGCCTACAATCCTACTACCAGCCTACAATCCTACTACCAGCCTACAATCCTGCTACCCTCCTACAATCCTACTACCAGCCTACAATCCTACTACCAGCCTACAATCCTACTACAAGCCTACAATCCTACTACCAGCCTACAATCTTGATACTAGCCTACAATCCTACTACCAGCCTACAATCCTACTACCAGCCTACAATCCTACTAAAAGCCTACAATCCTACTACCAGCCTACAATCCTACTACCAGCCTACAATCCAACTACCAGCCTACAATCCTACTACCAGCCTACTATCCTACTACCAGCCTACAATCCTACTACCAGCCTACAATCCTGCTACCAGCCTACAATCCTACTACCGGCCTACAATCCTACTACCAGCCTACAATCCTGCTACCAGCCTACAATCATACTGCCGGCCTACAATCCTGCTACCAGCCTACAATCCTACTACCGGCCTACAATCCTGCTACCAGCCTACAATCCTGCTACCAGCCTACAATCCTACTACCGGCCTACAATCCTACTACCGGCCTACAATCCTACTACCGGCCTACAATTCTACTACCGGCCTACAATCCTGCTACCGGCCCACTTCCGACTTCTATCCTATATTACATCAATAGTTTGAAACTGTACACCACGCTGTCCCATTGGGACAGGGACATTGAGATGAGCTTCAAGTTTACTTTGAGACAAAACAGCTCGACAGTTATCAAAGTTTTGACAAGTCCTCAAATACTACGCAATAGTAATATGGACTCCTGCTGCCTGCATGTAGTAGGTGCCACTAATTACAGGTAACCGGACTCCAGTTTCTGATCATTTCAGAAAAGGGTGGGGGTGGCGATAAGAAATGGAGCCAGCCAGCACATGTGCAAAAAACAGATTGTGAAGAAGTTTTGTAGATGTGTTTTATAAATAACTAATTCAAGCATTTACACATTCCTAAGGTACACATTCTGACTGTACACCTTCTAATGAAATACATTCTAAATACACAGTTTTTAGGGTTCAGCCATTAAGTAAGTAAGTAAAAAGTCAAATTATCGATCCTCCACCCCTTGCTCCTTTTTCTCCTGTTGCACGCGTATATTTTGGACCCCCCCCCCCCAGTGCGTAGTACAAAAAGCTTTCAACAACCCCCCCCCCCCACCCAAAAACCCCCAACGAAATCAAATGATCTATAGATAATTGTGTAGTCACAGAAATAAAAAAGGGTGTCACTGGTTTGAAACGTCGACTGTTTGGCCAGCCCAGTGTTTCCCATACTATATGCCGAGTCGCTCTGGGTGCCACATTGCCCTCGGGAAGAGCCATGAGAATGGCGCAAAGCGGGCAGTTACACCGGGCGCCAACATCTTGGGCACCAAAATCGTCTTTTGATAACATATTAATAGTGAATTGAAAAAGTAAGTCCCATATACTTCCCAGACAGACAAGGGGCACCAAAATCGTCTTTTGATAACATATTAATAGTGAATTGAAAAAGTCCCATATACTTCCCAGACAGACAGGGGCGCCAAAAATTTGTCTTTTTTCCGGTCCGTCGCCGGGGGTGGAGGATTTTTTAATATATTTTCAGTGGCGCCATTTTTTGGCTTTGCCCCAGGTGCCGCATTTCCTCGGCCTGGCCCTGTCCTTGGTTGTCTCGGCCTGGCCCTGTCCTTGGTTGTCTCGGCCTGGCCCTGTCCTTGGTTGTCTCGGCCTGGCCCTGTCCTTGGTTGTCTCGGCCTGGCCATTTACTTGGTTTCTGCAGCTCCCGTGTAGGGGCGCCACAAAATATTACACTATATAATTTGATTTCCACTTTTGATCCAAGGGACATCTAGTCGTCGTGGTGCAAAAACTCGAGTAACTACTAACTTTTGCAGCTGCTAGATTTCTACCCAACCTTTTATTTTATATTGTTCATTTATTCATTGAACAAAGGGCGCATGCGCATGGTGATACCCTAAATTTGGCATAGGCGTATGTTCACATTTGGCACAGTGAACATACGGTGGACGAAGTATTACAGTAGTACTGCTACTATTACATTTGTGATAACAGAAGACAACATTATGACGATGGTTCCTATACAACATTGCGTGATATTTTTTACAGCATTCGTGATATAATTATGTTATTTTTGGACCGTCCAAATGTCAGGATGATTATTGAAGTATTTTTTAATAAATTTACTTATTTTCTGCAGAGGCACCCCCCCCCCTTTTTCCCCGGTCATACACACGCGTACGCATAATCTTCATAATGGATATCCCCCTCCCCCTTAGTGCGGAAGTACTAAATGGATTGTCCCTTCTCTGAATGTACAATTTCTTATGGTATACATTCTGACTGTACAATTTCTTAGGGCATACATTCTGACTGTATACTTGCGATGGTAATTCTTCTGATTGCACTCACATTCGGATTGTATCTCAAACATTAAAAAAACTGAAACATTTAGAGATAGAAGAATGAAATTCAATAAATTCCTATTACTTCCTGTTAATATTTTTTTTAATTATTTTGTTTCCAAACAATAATATTATCTAACATTAGTTGAGTTATATTATTATTATTATTATAAATAGTTTTTTATAGCGTAGTACCCCATCGTAGGGCTGGGCTCACCACGCTGTACATACAATTTAACAAACATAATCATGAACTTAAAAATTAACATACATTAATTAAATAAAACAAAACAAATGTGTACTCGCCCAACCATTCCATAACTTTTTTAATGTCAAGCCATGGACGGCACCCAGCAGTATCGTCTATCGGTCAGGGGGGGGAATCAGTCAGGATAGTAGAGTTTAAAGAGATGTGTTTTGACTGCAGTTTTGAAGGCTGTGATGGTTTGTATATTGTATTCCCCCCTCCATCCCACCAACCTAACCAAAAAGTCCACCCCATCTCACCTATCTCAGCCCTAGCCACCCCATCCCTAAGTCCAGACCATCTCACCTATCTCTCTAAATTTTCATGAAATATCACTGAAAAAATTGTTTATAAAGTACTGTAATTAAATGTTTATACCTAATGAATTATACTGTTTAAGCTTTCGTTATAACCACCTGCATGTGTACCTTCCTTGTATTGAAGCTACCGGTTCAAGGGCACACATTGACTTATGAGAGTTGTGACAAGGCGGACAGGCTGAGCATTGACATAAATCACCCCAGGTATACACCCCCCCCCCTCATCTCAGGTGCTCACTCTCCCTCGGCCTAAGGAGGGCGGCTCGTCTTCGCCTCGGTTTGCGTCGTCAGTTTGCATTTCGTAGCCAAGTCGCTCGCGGCGATCGACGGGGAAACATGAGAGACAATACGCAAATTAACGACTGTGATTCATCGGCTCGTCATCCGCCATCAGTCGAGTTTGTGTGGTTGTGTGTGAAGTTTTGTGTGTGCGTTTGTGGGGTAAAGGGGGGGGGGTGTACCAGAGACCTAAATAGGCTACAGAGTGAATGTGATTTAGGCATACCTAAAACTAACTCAAATATCAAGTATCGCCCTTAAAAAATGTTTCCGAATTGGTATCGAACTTAAGATCCAAAATTGATATCGAACTAACGATCCATAATTGGTATCGAACTAACAATCCAGAATTGGTATCGAAGTAACGATCCAGAATTGGTATCGAAATAACGATCCAGAATTGGTATCGAACTAACGATCCGCGGCATTTGTATCGTGTTAACATGAGAAATTCAGAAAATGTTGCGGTGGACCTTGAAGTCATCTGCCAAAGTTAGGCACCAATCCAACAAACGATACAGCGTGTGCCATGGTAGTGCATATTTGCGCTATAGTTGGGGAGGTATGATTGGTACTTACTGTACAAAAAGCGCATGTTCTTCACAGCCTGGAGCTCAATTTTGAACTGTGGTCTTATCAGCGTTAAGATTAAGTTGTTTCCCAAACTGGTTGGCAGCTCTTTGAAAAAATAAATAATAATGTTGTTCTCTCTCTCCCTGTCTCTTTGTCTCTTTCTCTCTCTCTCTCTCTCTCTCTCTCTCTTCTCTCTCTCTCTCTCTCTCTCTCTCTCTCTCTCTCTCTCTCTCTCTCTCTCTCTCTCTCTCTCTCTCTCTCTCTCTCTCTCTCTCTCTCTCTCTCTCTCTCTCTCTCTCTCTCTCTCTCTCTCTCTCTCTCTCTCTCTTGTTACTTTTGAAAAACTATCCTTTCTTATTTTTAAAAATAAACTTTATATAAAGTAGGTCAAAAATTATGGGGAAAAAACTCTTTAAAAGTTAATGATTAACCAGGGGCGTAGTTGGAGCGTTTCGCACCCGGTGACAAGAATAATTCTATCGCCCCGTTTTAACTCTGAAACAATTTTTTCTCATTAAAGGATATAACAATACTCATTGCGCCCCTAACTAGTCTGGCGCCCGGACTCATCTGCACCCCTTCCTCCACTCTGCCCATCTTAGCTTCGCCTCTGTAAATAAATGTGTTTCTTCATAGAATGAAGAAACGCTAGTACAGTCTTAAAACAAGCATGTGGCTCTGACTGAACATGTTTTCGAGTACAAATGTTGTCTACGGTTTGAAACTTGATGCTGACGGCAGCTCTAAATAATGGGACGTCGGCGGTAACAGGGCGGCACGGCTAATCATAGGGCACTAGACAAAAGATCAGAAAATAGCCGAGGACGCATCGACTGCCAACAGCCAAGAGATGGGCTGGCTAGGGCTGAGATAGGTGAGATGGGGTGGCTAGGGCTGAGATAGGTGAGATGGGGTGGCTTGGGCTGAGATAGGTGAGATGGGGTGGCTAGGGCTGAGATAGGTGAGATGGGGTGGCTAGGGCTGAGATAGGTGAGATGGGGTGGCTTGGGCTGAGATAGGTGAGATGGGCTGGCTAGGGCTGAGATAGGTGAGATGGGGTGGCTAGGGCTGAGATAGGTGAGATGGGCTGGCTAGGGCTGAGATAGGTGAGATGGGGTGGCTAGGGCTGAGATAGGTGAGATGGGGTGGCTAGGGCTGAGATAGGTGAGATGGGGTGGCTAGGGCTGAGATAGGTGAGATGGGGTGGCTTGGGCTGAGATAGGTGAGATGGGGTGGCTAGGGCTGAGATAGGTGAGATGGGGTGGCTTGGGCTGAGATAGGTGAGATGGGCTGGCTAGGGCTGAGATAGGTGAGATGGGGTGGCTAGGGCTGAGATAGGTGAGATGGGGTGGCTTGGGCTGAGATAGGTGAGATGGGCTGGCTAGGGCTGAGATAGGTGAGATGGGCTGGCTAGGGCTAAGATAGGTGAGATGGGGTGGCTAGGGCTGAGATAGGTGAGATGGGGTGGCTAGGGCTGAGATAGGTGAGATGGGGTGGCTAGGGCTGAGATAGGTGTGATGGGCTGGCTAGGGCTGAGATAGGTGAGATGGGGTGGACTTTGGGATGGGGTGGTTAGGGCTGAGATAGGTGAGATGGGGTGGCTAGGGCTGAGATAGGTGAGATTTGGTGGACTTTAGGATGGGGTGGCTAGGGCTGAGATAGGTGAGATGGGGTGGCTGGGGCTGAGATAGGTGAGATGGGCTGGCTAGGGCTGAGATAGGTGAGATGGGGTGGCTAGGGCTGAGATAGGTGAGATGGGGTGGCTAGGGCTGAGATAGGTGAGATGGGGTGGCTAGGGCTGAGATAGGTGAGATGGGCTGGCTAGGGCTGAGATAGGTGAGATTGGGTGGCTAGAGCTGAGATAGGTGAGATGGGGTGGACTTTGGGATGGGGTGGCTAGGGCTGAGATAGGTGAGATGGGGTGGCTAGGGCTGAGATAGGTGAGATGGGGTGGACTTTGGGATGGGGTGGCTAGGGCTGAGATAGGTGAGATGGGGTGGCTAGAGCTGAGATAGGTGAGATGGGGTGGACTTTGGGATGGGGTGGCTAGGGCTGAGATAGGTGAGATGGGGTGGCTAGGGCTGAGATAGGTGAGATGTTGTGGACCTTTTGGTTAGGTTGGTTTGGAGGGGGTGGAATACATATGGACATGGTTTGTTTTGTCACTTGTTTTGTCCCTTGTCATTTTGTCACTTGTCGTTTTGTCATGGAACCAAATACTGAAGATGTTGGAAATTGATACCTAAGAAAAATAAGTGTCTTACAGTCTTGAATGAATACAGGCTCGCGAACAGAAAATCTGTATTTAGTAAGTCTACAACAAACATAACATCCCCGATTGAAGCAGACGTGGACACCTTCTTCAAAAACTCAAGTCAGGAAGTTTTGGGCAACTGAGATTTTAATATCTGCGCATGCTCAATGGATCAAACCCTTCCGTTTATTTGTTCAATGACGTCACAGTCTGAAGCAGACGTCACGCTATTCATGGCTCACTCCAATCAACAACAAAAATCTTGTGGTATATTCAAAGCATTGTTTGTACAGAACACCCAAGGGTGAACAAAACTTGAGGGAGATTAAACTGTTTGGGGAGCATAGTATTATAAAATACTTAGATGACCGGGTTAATTACAATCTGGTGCACGCATCAAAATTGTAGTGTTCCTACAATGCCAAGTTATAAGGTTAATTACATATTGCCGTATGCTTTGAATTATCTATTACGGTATGATGTGAATTACATATTACAGTATGATGTGAATTACATATTACAGTATGATGTGAATTAGATAATACAGTATGATGTGAATTACATATTACAGTATGATGTGAATTATATATTTTGATGTGTAAGAAGGAAATAAATGACACTAAATAATACATAAAAGTAGAACTAGAACCACTTGCTACCCCTTGCTACCCTTTGCTAGCACTTGGTACCACCCATAATGAATCTCCAAGACAAACTGTAGTGACTGAGTCAAACTTCATGCCTATAAACTGGTGGTACACAAAATACTTTTCTGAAAAATTCCTTAAGGAGAAGAAGCTGGTAACGTTTCGGTAGTTTGTGAGTTAGTTTGTGAGTTAGTTTGTGAGTTAGTTTGTGTGTTTGTTTTTTAAACCGTGAAATCAACTTGACTTCAGTGACTTAAGGGTTCTTTTATTAGATAAGTCAACTTTACATGGAATAATTTAAATGTGACTTCAATCAAGCCATTCAAACAAGCCATTCAATCATGCCATTCAATCAAGCCATTAAATCAAGCTATTCAATCAAGCCATTCAAACAAGCCATTCAATCATGCCATTCAATCAAGTCATTCAATCATGCCATTCAATCATGCCATTCAATCAAGCTATTCAATCATGCCATTCAATCATGCCATTCAATCATGCCATTCAATCATGCCATTCAATCATGCCATTCAATCATGCCATTTAATCATGCCATTCAATTAAGCCAGACAATCATGCATTTCAATCATGCCATTCAATCATGCCATTCAATCATGCCATTCAATCAAGCCATTTAATTATGCCATTCAATCATGCCATTCAATCATGCCATTCAATCATGCCATTCAATCAAGCCATTCAATCATGCCATTCAATCATGCCATTCAATCATGCCATTCAATCATGCCATTCAATCATGCCATGCAATGAAGCCATTCAATGAAGCCATTCAATCATGCCATTCAATCATGCCATTCAATCATGCCATTCAATGAAGCCATTCAATGAAGCCATTCAATCATGCCATTCAAATATCGCCATTCAATCATGCCATTCAATGAAGCCATTCAATCATGCCATTCAATCAAGCCATTCAATCAAGCCATTCAATCATGCCATTCAATGAAGCCATTCAATCATGCCATTCAATCATGCCATTCAATCATGCCATTCAATCATGCCATTCAATCATGCCATTCAATCAAGCCATTCAATCATGCCCAGATTTGCGATGTCTATGTCACCACACTCCAAGTCTGGGGCTAATCTATATCAGACACGCGAGACACAACAGTCACACGAAACACAAGAGACACGCGAGACACATGAGACACAAAAGACACAAGAGACACACAAGACAACTGCTTATGTCTGCAGTTTGAGGTTACGGCTATACACCCATACCTCGCTTTACGACCTAGATACGTTCCGGAAAAGTTGGCCGTAAAGCGAAAAGCCGTATAATGAATCAATAATTTTGATATAAACCCATACAAATTTAATTGGATCTGTTCCAATTTTTGTATAAAATAATATGGTGGTTAGTTCATAAATCATTTTATTCTTTTCATTTCCTATAAAAATAAAAGTACAAAACATTGTAATAGTAAAGGATATGAATAAGGTGGGAGAGCACAGGATATGAATAAGGTGGGATAGCACAGGATATGAATAAGGTGGGATAGCACAGGATATGAATAAGGTGGGATAGCACAGGATATGAATAAGGTGGGATAGCACAGGATATGAATAAGGTGGGAGAGCACAGGATATGAATAAGGTGGGATAGCACAGGATATGAATAAGGTGGGAGAGCACAGGATATGAATAAGGTGGGAGAGCACAGGATATGAATAAGGTGGGAGAGCACAGGATATGAATAAGGTGGGAGAGCACAGGATATGAATAAGGTGGGAGAGCACAGGATATGAATAAGGTGGGATAGCACAGGAAATAAGGCAGATTACTAAAGCAGAGCCTAAGGGGAGAAGCTGAAACTAAAGAGGTATGGGTGTATAGCCGTAACCTCAAACTGCAGACATAAGCAGTTGTCTTGTGTGTCTCTTGTGTCTTTTGTGTCTCATGTGTCTCGCGTGTCTCTTGTGTTTCGTGTGACTGTTGTGTCTCGCGTGTATCTATTGGCCGTATAATGAAACATCGTGGGCCGTAAACCGAAAAAGTGCCATAATTTAATGTTGGCCGTAAAGCGAAATGCCGTATAAAGAGCGGCCGTATAGCGAGGTATAGGTGTACTAAATTTGTTATTTCGACTCTGTCCCCACTTTCCCACACACAGAGTCTAACACAGACCAATTCTATTTTGTCCGTATTACATTGACTGTGTCCCACATTTTTACTTCCAGTCTGAGGTGGACGGCAATGTGACCTTCAAGAAGGTCGCCGTGGTGGAGAACTTCTTTGACATCATCTACAACGTCCACGTGGAGATGGATGGTAGGGGAGGGAAGCACGCTGGTCAGAAACGTACATACAGGGCGGTAAGTCTATGTTGAATGTGTTTGTTGGGTGTATGATATAGATGTGTGATGTTTCTTGAGTGTATGATATAGATGTGTGATGTTTCTTGGATGTATGGTATAGATGTGTGATGTTTGTTGGATGTATGATATAAATGTGTGATGTTTGTTGGGTATATGATACAGATGTGTCATGTTTGCTGGGTGTATGATATAAATGTGTGATGTAAGCTGGGGTGTATGATAAAGATAATTAAAAAAATAGTGACTGTTTGACAGAGATCTTAAGTTAGAAGGACATAGATACTGTCGGATAATAGAGGATAAGATACAAAGATCGATTTCTAGAGATGGAGAGAGATCAAGAGAAAAAAAAGAAATGTACTATGGCAATGATTTTGCACTATAAAAAGAAAGATTTAGATTTCAAAGAAGAGAATTGTGGCGAATGTAATGATGGAGAACTAAGATACATTCTCTTATCGTCCCATATGTCCCACCCATGCTGGACCACGGAAATGTTAATTTTAACAATCCAATCTCCAGGGTTTGGGTTTTCACTAGACTCTGGCCAAAATTTGCCGACATCACCCGACCTCAATTTGGCGTCCCATAAGGTCTCAAACCCTCGGTAAATCCGGCCTGGGACTCTATTTCACAGGGCAATTTTCTGCCCTAACACCGTCTGTCGGGTGGAGCTCTCTAATTGGGCCAAATTGATGACATCAGTGCGTCCCGATACCTTGCTCTATTACCTCCCCTGTCTTGTGATTACTCCCCGTAGGCACGCTTCCGCCATTTCGGACCGGGAATTTCCGAATCTGCCTTGATTTGATGCTCCATGTCTGACGTGGCCGAGTGGCAGACGTGGCCGAGTGGCAGACGTGAGCATAGGACTGGTCGGGACGCCATTTTTTTTTTTGTCTAAAACATTAGAACTCCGAAATGAACCAGTGGCGTATCTACCTTTAGGGCAGATGGGGTTTAAAGTCCTGAAGGGCTGACTTTTTTAGCCACTCTGTGGGAGATCACTAATATTTATGATCGGACCGGATGGTGCTGGTCACTAAAGAATCAAATCTGATTTGCAGGACAACAACACGGCAATGTTTTAATAACATATTCGCAATAGATAAATTTAAAATAGAAAGAACACTAGAATTGTGTTGCAAAGCGTACTGGTTTATCAGAAATATTTAGGCAAAGCTAAGGCGAATCCTTACAAATTTTTTTTTACAAATATTTAAAATACACACAGACACAAAAACACATCATTTACTCCCTAAACTTAATATTAATTATTCACAAGGGTTGCCTGTGAGCCCGTAGGTCTGTTAGATGGTTGACCACGGGTTGGGTGTGGTCATAAAGGTCTGTTAGATGGTTGACCACGGGTTGAGTGTGGTCATGAAGGTCTGTTAAATGGTTGACCATGGGTTGGGTGTGGTCATGAAGGTCTGTTAGATGGTTGACCACAGGTTGGGTGTGGTCATGAAGGTCTGTTAGATGGTTGACCACGGGTTGAGTGTGGTCATGTCGGTAAGTTAGATGGTTGACCACGGGTTGAGTGTGGTCATGTCGGTAAGTTAGATGTTTGACCACGGGTTGAGTGTGGTCATGAAGGTCTGTTAGATGGTTGACCACGGTTTGAGTGTGGTCATGAAGGTCTGTTAGATGGCTGACCACTGGATGAGTGTCATGGTCATGTGGGTCTGATAGATGGTTGATCGTGGTTCTTGTGTGGTCATGCATCCAAGGCAGGCACAAATCAGTGCAACATCATTCATAAAATCAGAAAGGTTTTGTCCGGTTCATCCGCTCAAGCATGCCGTCCCCAGTAATGCGTAAGGTCACCGCGATGACCAGGAGTACACGTGCAAGTTGACGCCCCGGGGGCAAGAAGACGGGGAAAGTTCTTTATTAATAGAACCTCTGTATCGACTTTAAATTTCATGACGTCACAGGTTGATTTTTTTTCCTAAAGGAAAGGCGAAAATAAATCCCACACAGAACCAAATAACACAAAAATACATTTGAGACGAGATGGGACGAGAACATGTGCTTTTAATGTGAGGAACAAGAAATGGGTGGGAGGGAAGGCGTGGAATTTAAAGGGAGGGCACGCGGGGTAAGGGTGGGGAAAATGGAATATAAACAAAATTTGGTGTAATCAAACTGGGAAGCCCTAAAGTCAGACGGGGTAATGAAAAGATCAGAGGCCCCGGTCCTGGACTTTCCCGGGCTGGGATAATCAGGGAAACTTGTGCAGGGGCGGCGAGCGGAGATCAATTGCTGAGGTGGGGGTGGGGGTGAGGCTTTGGCTATGACTGACTGCATTTAAAAGACACCATTTGAAACTAGGATGTACGACGGCCTGGTCATTCCTTTATGGGGAGAGGGAGGGCGCTCAGTTTTTGTTTTGTTTTTTCTAAACTACTGCCTTTAAACTAAGAATTACATAAATCTTGTTGGTTGACTTAAAAGGTGGATATGTCAAGAAATATAATTTTTTTTTAAATCTAAGGCGATAGGTCAGAGTGTGTTGGGGGTGGGGGGACGAGTAACAGCAAGGTTCTACACGGAGTAGACGAATACGACTCCGGAGTTGAGTATTTTGACTAAATGACAGCTCACACGTGTTTTAAGGTAATACGTGTATATTTTTATTATGGTGCATAAATTTGCTGAAAAGAGAAAAATGTATTTAACATTTTGGTCAAATCACCATATTGCGTTACACTATAGCATTAATTCGGTCACAGCTCTTTGAAAGGAATTATAAATATTTTACACTAAATATACTAACATTCATTTTTTTTTAAAATCTATATCTGGAGATAATAGCACTCATTGCTATCGAATATTTCCTTGTGACGCTTACGGCGATTTATGAATATAGATATTATTTGTGACGCCTACGGCGATTTATGAATATAGATATTATAATAGGTAGTAGGAACAATCCGCCAAACAGGGTGGCGACAATATACATGGTTGACTATGGGTTGTGTGTACAATGTTATATAAGTACAGTGTTATATATTACAGTGTTATATATTAAAATTGTACACTTTATATAAAAATTAAACACCAATAACAATGTATTATCACAAATAATAACTCGCTAGATATATATTATGTGTCCTCCTTATATAAAACTGTACAGTGCATTTTTTATGAATCTGATTACCTATGAAATTATACTGGAAGTGATGGATATAGACAAAAGGAAAAGATCGTTCTCGCACATTTCATCTTTGGTCGATACTTTGGAGGGTTTCACGACCCTAGTGATGTACAAGGGTGTCATATATTATTGAAACAGGGTGTGTCCTCTGATGTGCTGGGTGTGTCCCCTGATGTGCTGGGTGTGTCCCTTGATGTGCAGGGTGTAATAATAAATAATAAGTCCAATGTTTCACTAGGTCATCCTACACACCCGGAAGTGACGTACTCCGGGTAGTTGCCGTTAATAAATTAGTAGGCCAACCAATCTGTTCTGTAATGCATATGTGGACAGATACAACTGTCCTATTCAATGAACTGAATGATAAATAATTCTTTTGCAAAGTTAGAGTGCCGATAGTCAATGGTTTTTGTTCTAAGGGAGATAACCGAATGAAATGACGTTTTCAAAGCCTTATTCAATCTCTATTAATACTTTGGTTATCTTTCTTGACACCGATGAGACTAACAACGAGCCTTGTATAAAACAGGGTCACGCCAGATGGACCACGTCAAATAGTTTTCTATTGAACTATTAGACATTTTGACAAGATGAAAGGGAGAAAATCACCTCATCAAGGCAAAGATAGAGAATAATAAAAGCTTTTATTGAAGTCGAGACTTATTTTTGTCCTAATGTCACGTGGGTATTGAGCCCTAATGTCACGTGGGTATTGAGCCATAATGTCACGTGGGTATTGAGCCATAATGTCACGTGGGTATTGAGCCATAATGTCACGTGGGTATTGAGCCCCAAAAGAGTCCTCCACGTTTCCTGAATTAAAGAAATATAGCAATTCATACTCAAACCAAATGACACGACCTAATTCTCAGTGTCTAGTCATAATGACACTCGAAACGTAACTACATATTTCTGAGCTGCTAATTAAACATTTTTTAAATAAATTGTCAGTATTTGTTGATTATGACTTTATTAAATTGCATTTGGTGAAATTGAATTTTTTCCCCCAAGCAATATGTTGTAAAATATATGGACTAATTTATTGTTAAAATCAATGTTAAAAAAATCTTGGAATAGATTCGTTGTAATAGTTAAAAATTATGTGTTTAAACATAAGCTGTTACGTCATGATATCAGTATCGTCATGATATCAGTATCGTCATGATATCAGTATCGTCATGATATCAGTATCGTCATGATATCAGTATCGTCAATGTTAATCTACTGTTCTATATATTTTGCTACTATACCATTCAGTGATTTTTTTTTTAAAATGTGATCAATTGATAAACGATCATTCCTAAAGTAGTTTTGCCTGTGTATTGCGACAAAGTTTTTCTTAACCATACTGATTTATACCGGTTTCGTAAAAATAGCATTCCTGGTCTGTAACAATTAAGGTACAAAATGTTGCTCACTTCAGATAGCGGAGACGTACTCATTCCTACCGCGTGAGGCGGTGACACGGTTCCTCATGTCGTGCACGGACTGTCAAAAGCGAATGCACCTTTCTTTGGAGACGAACAACAACCTGAGCTCCGCGGACGACAACAATGGGCACCTGATACAGGTGAGAAGGCTTTGAAAAGTGGGAGGGGGGTGAGTTAAACAGGGTTTGGGGGAGGGGGTTTGAGTTCTGTAAAGATACACATGGGGCATTGGATTGCTGCGATTGAATGGGTTTGCCGTGGAAGCAATGGTTCCATGTTTGTATCAGTTTGGTTTGGAAATTAAACTTGTTTTTTTTTTTCATGTTATATTGGGCGTGTACTTCAACCTGATGTATTTAGGCAATCAGGGCCGTGTAGGCAATCAGGGCCGTGTAGGCAATCCGGGCCGGCCATATAGGAAATTAGGGTGGGCCATGTAGGCAAACAGGAAGGGTTATGAAGAAAATCAGGGCAGGCCATGTAGGCAATCAGGGCCATATAGGAATCAGGGCCGGCCCTGTAAGAACTCTTTAATCCATGATGACAAATACCTTTGTAGAGTAAAGATCACTTCTAAGTGAGAACTCGGGGCGTCTCAACACCCTCGGGATCAAAATTGAGTGAATGCTGGTTGGCTGGGGTAGATTCATCACCAGGTCCCACCCCCCCCCCCCCCGGGCAGAGGCAGATCGTTGTTGTTTTTTTCACCAAAATTTGGGAGAGGTTTCAATGCCAGTGGTGTTCATCAATACGTCCCCACCCCCCACCCCCCACTTTGTTCGGTTTCCAATGCAAAATTGGCGTTCTGTTCTTCGAATTTTATTAGAGGGCGGGAAATAGTTGTACTCTAAGAGAGACCGTAGTGGCTGAATATCGTTTACTCTAAGAGAGATCGTAGTGGCTGAATGGCGTCTAATCTAAGAGAGACCGTAGTGGCTGTATATCATCGACTCTAAGAGAGACCGTAGTGGCTCAATGACGTCTTCTCTAAGAGAGACCGCAGTGGCTGAATGACGTCTTCTCTAAGAGAGACCGCAGTGGCTGAATGACGTCTTCTCTAAGAGAGACCGCAGTGGCTGAATGACGTCCGTTCTAAGAGATACCGTAGTGGCTCAATGACGTCTTCTCTAAGAGAGACCGTAGTGGCTCAATGACGTCTTCTCTAAGAAAGACCGCAGTGGCTCAATGACGTCTTCTCTAAGAGAGATCGTTGATTGCTTAATCAGGATGGGTATTCTGTTTACTATTAATAATTTATTTTTGGGGTGAGTGCTGGGGTGGGTGGTGTTTGCATGTTGGTCTCCCCTGTTCTAAAGTGTGATGCCTCCCCCAAACCACAGAAAAGTGTGGCTAAGCGTGGCTACCGATTCTAATCTTCTCTTGATGTATAACCTAGTTAATGTTTATGAGAAATATAGCAAGCACAAAATTGAAATAAAATAAACGAATAAATACAATGAAGACAGAATCACTTAGAGCTAAAATCAAACCTTTCTTGACCAATTTGGCGAGATCAAACCAGAATTCGACTGTCTAATGACCCACTGTGGTGAGAGCGCAACAAAAGTCAATTTGTAATTTTCTGCTATTGTTTTTGTTCCTACTGTAAGTAACGTCTCGTAAGTAACGTCTGGTAAGTAACGTCTGGTAAGTAACGTCTCGTAAGTAACGTCTGGTAAGTAACGTCTCGTAAGTAACGTCTGGTAAGTAACGTCTCGTAAGTATCGTCTCGTAAGTATCGTCTCGTAAGTATCGTCTCGTAAGTAACGTCTCGTAAGTAACGTCTGGTAAGTAACGTCTCGTAAGTAACGTCTGGTAAGTAACGTCTCGTAAGTAACGTCTGGTAAGTAACGTCTGGTAAGTAACGTCTCGTAAGTAACGTCTGGTAAGTAACGTCTCGTAAGTAACGTATGGTAAGTAACGTCTGGTAAGTAACGTCTCGTAAGTAACGTCTCGTAAGTAACGTCTCGTAAGTAACGTCTCGTAAGTAACGTCTGGTAAGTAACGTCTGGTAAGTAACGTCTGGTAAGTAACGTCTCGTAAGTAACGACTCGTAAGTAACGTCTCGTAAGTAACGTCTCGTAAGTAACGTCTGGTAAGTAACGTCTCGTAAGTCACGTCTGGTAAGTAAAGTCTGGTAAGTAACGTCTGGTAAGTAACGTCTGGTAAGTAACGTCTGGTAAGTAACGTCTCTTTATAATACCGCATGTCCGGAATGAGTTGGCTTTTCTGGTGTGTTTTGTTGTTACACTTCTGTAACTTTGTCTTTTGAAAACCTTAAATCGTCCTGACTGTATGCTCTGTACATGTATTTACGTAATTATTCCTTCAGGACGAAACATCCACGTCCAGCGGTCCCCCAGTCATCGACTACAAGCTCCCTATCACACAGACCTACCTCCATCACATGCGACTTGGCGGCAAAGCCTTCACATCACCGGTCGGTGACCTCGATGACGTAGGTGGCTTTTCTAATGTATCCCTTAGTAACCTTGGACAGTCACAAATAATAAAGTCCCAGACAACTTGTGTCCACATTGTACCAGACTTTTGTGTCCACATCGTACCAGACTTTTGTCCACATTGTATCAGACTTTTGTCCACATTGAACCAGACTTTTGTCCACATTGTACCAGACTTTTGTCCACATTGTACCAGACTTTTGTCCACATTGTACCATACTTTTGTCCACATTGCACCATACTTTTGTCCACATTGCACCATACTTTTGTCCACATTGTACCAGACTTTTGTCCACATTGCACCATACTTTTGTCCACATTGCACCATACTTTTGTCCACATTGCACCATACTTTTGTCCACATTGTACCAGACTTTTGTCCATATTGTACCAGACTTTTGTCCACATTGGACCAGACTTTTGTCCACATTGTATCAGACCTTTGTCCACATTGTAATATACTTTTGTTCACATTGTACAAGACTTTTGTCCACATTGTACCACACTTTTGTCCACATTATGCCAGATTTTTGTCCACATTGTACCAGACTTTTTTCCACATTGTACCAGACTTTTTTCCCACATTGTACTAGACCTCTGTCCACATTGTACCATACTTTTGTTCACCTTGTACAAGACCTTTGTCCACATTGTACAACACTTTTGTCCACATTATGCCAGACTTTTGTCCACATTGTACCAGACTTTTGTCCACATTGTACCAGACTTTTTTCCACATTGTACCAGACTTTTGTCCACATTGCACCATACTTTTGTTCACATTGTACCAGACTTTTGTCCACAGTGTAACAGACTTTTAAACTAGTTGTTAAGTTTCTAATACCTAATATGTACAACATGAATGTATCCGTATCTGTAATGTCGTTGCCGCCAAACTGTGCCAACCGATATTGTTTGAATGTATCACACTTCTCCTTATTGTTTCAAAACAGACGATTTCGTTGTTCTATTTAGATTGTTTGAATAAAGACACTCAGGTTTATTTATAGACATCAATGCCAAGGTCATGCTTCAATAGACACACTCTGGTTTATTTATAGATGTCAAGGTCAAGGACATCTTTGCGTTACTTGTGTTATCGAACAATTCTAAGCCTTAACTTGAGGCTTGCTATTAACATATCTTTATATATTTTGTATGTTTTTACCATCCCCCAACACACACATTCTCACACTCACTCTCTCTCACTCTCTCTCTCTCTCTCTCTGTGTGTAACTCTCTCTCTCTAAATATGTCAATTGGGAAATGACGTCAGTGAGCCGTCTAGCGTGAGCCTTTAATGCCCCCCTGCACACCTCCACATGGGTCAGACGCCAGGTTTCCCTTACACCAGACCGTGCGGCGGCACGCCGAGAACCTCCCCCGGCTTGGATCGCCCCCTCCCGCGGTCGCTCTATTGGCCTCGCGACCGAAAACGCTGTGTTTAAAGCGTTCGCAGACGACTCTCCCAGTGGGGAAGGGTAGGTTTTTCTTCCTCTCCCTGGGAAATGGTGTGGCGTTACCACCCCCACCCCCCCCACCCCCCACCCCCACGGCCCAAGAAGTCTTTTGGTCGAGACGAAATTTCTACTACGCGACTAATTCGAAAAAAAAAACCTGGAACGAAACGGTTGCCTGTCGCTTACTCTCTGCCTCTCTTTGCTTCTCTCTGCCTCCCCTTCTCTCTATCTTTCTCAATGTCTAGCTCTCTATCTTTCGCTCTCACTTCTTCTTTATTCTGCTCCTCTTTCTCTATGCATTTTTCGCGTGAGTCTAAATTAGAGACATCCTAGATTGTTAACACAGACTATATTATAGACAGCAGTTCTAACATAGGGTAGTATCTCTATCGTCAATAAAATACAGATAAGAGACAACAAATAAAAGGTGGGACGTGTCGGTTGTGTTACAATTCTATGGCGCAAATCTATAAACGAACATCAACAATAAACAGTTTAAAATAAATCGTAACACCAACTCTCTTTGGTAAATAATATCACAAAGGAAATTCTCAGAGATAAAATGATAATTTGATGTGAAATATTAGTTTGGCTTGTTGACTTTACCAGTGACATATCTTACGGACCGGAAATGGAAATACGCCCCTGAACCTTCAAAGGGGAGTAACGAGATACTTTAAATTCGCTGATTGGTTGAAGTTTTCGTTCAATAACCTGATTGGTTGATGTTCGTTCAATAAACTGATTGGTTGAAGTTCGTTCAATAAACTGATTGGTTCAAGTTTGTCCAATAAACTGATTGGTTGAAGTTTTCGTTCAAGAAACTGATTGGTTGAAGTTTTCCTTCAATGAACTGATTGGTTGAAGTTCGTTCAATGAACTGATTGGTTGAAGTTCGTTCAATGAACTGATTGGTTGAAGTTTTCGTTCAATGAACTGATTGGTTGAAGTTCGTTCAATGAACTGATTGGTTGAAGTTTTCGTTCAATGAACTGATTGGTTGAAGTTTTCGTTCAATGAACTGATTGGTTAAAGTTCGTTCAATGAACTGATTGGTTGAAGTTCGTTCAATGAACTGATTGGTTAAAGTTCGTTAAATGCAAAGTCGTTAAATTCTTTTCAATAAAAATGTGACCTTTTTTTTTAAAAGTCAACTGACAATAAAGTAACAGCAGACGACATAATTCTAAAAGATTAAAAAAGTTTCAACTCGTGATTTGTCCAGATTACAGAAGACGCTTACAAATTATTACCCGATTTATTATTAACATACGCATAAAAACATTTTTTCAACATGAATTAAATCTTTCAAAATGCATTTAAGTGTCTCCTAGTGTTTACATTATCATCGGTCTCCTAGTGTTTATACTATCACCGTTCTCCTAGTGTTTACATTATCATCTGTCTCCTAGTGTTTATACTATCACCGCTCTCCTAGTGTCTTAATTATCATCTGTCTCCTAGTGTTATATTATCTCCTGTCTCCTACTGTTAACATTTTCAGCTGTCTATGCGTGTGTCGTTCAATTCGTCTATGCGTGCGTCGTTCCGTTCGTCTATGCGTGTGTCGTTCAATTCTTCTATGCGTGTGTCGTTCAATTCTTCTATGCTTGTGTCGTTCAAGTCGTTTATGAGTTTGTCGTTAAATTCCTCTATGCGCTTGTTGTGCAATTCGTCTATGTGTTTGTCGTTCAATTCGTCCATGCGTGTGTCGTTCAATTCGTCCATGCGTGTAGATCTTACACCCGCTGGTGACGGTGAAAAGCGCTAATACAATTGTTAGCTGCATTGTTTACCTAACGTTGTCATAAGCGAACATCTTCTTATTTTCTATAAACATTGCTATAGCTGCCCAACAGAGGCGTAGCTAAGAGGGGGACAGCGGGACAGATGTCCTTGGGCGCCAAAATTATAGATACGCCTCTGCTGCCCAATACACGTGTACAGAGTGCAGTAAGTGTAAAGAAATTTCTGGAACATTTGCATCTTGTGTTCTTTTAGTCACTTCTGTTTATCAAATCGCAGAACAAATTCAAAAATACCCCCCCCCCCACCTTAAAGTAGATACATGGCCTGTAAAAATAGATCAGCGGCACGGAGAAATACATCCATGGCCATGGTCCGAAAAGCAGGCCCGTTGCCAGGAGAGATAGCCCGTATGTCGGAGAAGTAGATCCGAGACCCGGAGAGATAGACCGTATGTCGGAGAAGTAGACCAGAGACCCGGAGAGATAGACCGTATGTCGGAGAAGTAGATCCGTTGCCCGGAGAGATAGCCCGTATGTCGGAGAAGTATATCCGTTGCCCGTCGAGAGAGCTCATTTGCCAGAGCTCGTGGGACGAGAATCAGATTCATGCACCGTAAAAAAAATTACCGTGGTCCGGAAAAATTGTGTCCACCGATTCTGTGGCCATTGTAATGGCCATGACTTTCACTTCATCGGGGGGATCTGACAAGGGCGAGACGTCATGGGGAACAGAGGCAAGAGCGGGGGCCGTGAAAGGTGGCTGCTATTGTAATCCCTGGCAAAACCCGGTCAGCATCGGACTTAACACGGCGTGTGCTGGTCGTGTGCCGGGCCAGCTGCTACCTGCGGGGTGGGGTGGGGCAACCCCTCTTATTCATGGTCTTAGCCGACCTTTGACCCAATCTATTATTTTTTGTGTTGTTGGTATACAAAAAAAATAGTAACTGTTCGAGTTCCAGCATCATGATCTACCATCAGACTCACGGAATCTTGATCTACCATCAGACTCACAGCATTATGATCTACCATCAGACTCACAGCATCATGATCTACCATCAGACTCCCAGCATCATGATCTACCATCAGACTCACAGCATCATGATCTACCATCAGACTCACAGCATCATGATCTACCATCAGACTCACAGCATCATGATCTACCATCAGACTCACAGCATCATGATCTACAATCAGACGGACAACGGATGGACAGTAATCCACTGCATCCTGGTCTATGTCCAGTCGCGTTGACTTAATCCTGCCACTGTATCAAGTAGGAAATGACGAGAGAACAAAATACACATTAAGCGCATGTGAACGATAAACAATAATATAATATTGTACCTAAGATGGTCGTTTGTATATTTTGAGGGATGAAGTATCTTTAAAATGGCATATTTCCCAAAGGACATACTTCCTTAGTTATGGCCTCTCCCAAAGATGGTCTTGCGTATATTTAGTGGGTGAAGTATCTTAAAAAAGGCATACTTCCCAAAGGGCATACTTCCCAAAGGGCATACTTCCCAAAAGACATACTTCCCAAATGACATACTTCCCAAAGGACATACTTCCCAAAGGACATACTTCCAAAAGGGCATACTTCCCAAAGGGCATACTTCCCAAAGGGCATACTTCCCAAAGGACATACTTCCCAAACGGCATACTTCCCAAAGGACATACTTCCCAAAGGGCATACTTCCCAAAGGGCATACTTCCCAAAGGACATACTTCCCAAAGGGCATACTTCCCAAAGGGCATACTTCCCAAAGGGCATATTTCCCAAAGGACATACTTCCCAAAGGGCATACTTCCCAAAGGACATACTTCCTTAGTTACGACCTCTCCCAAAGATGGTCTTGTGTATATTTAGTGGGTGAAGTATCTTAAAAAAGGCATACTTCCCAAAGGACATACTTCCCAAAGGGCATACTTGCCAAAGGACATACGTCCTTAGTTACGACCTCTTCTATTAAAGGAAACGTAAGTACTTCGAAATGCTACAGATGTTTCCTTACGGCTGTTCCTTGTGTCGCATCTTACCACTATTCATTACCGGCACTCTTGTATCACTACACTTAAGATCAACAACCAACGTTCATTGAGAGAAGATAGAACAATTCTTTATTATCATAGGAACTACCAGTTCACAAAACGTTGTCCCCAAAATCTTCACAACACCGACTCTAATACACAGACCTCCCTCATCTCACTACTTACGAGCACTTGCACTATCACGCTAACTCTCCTCTGACTCTTTAAAACAGGCCCGCACAACATACGGCCCGCCAGCACCTACTTGGCGACCCGCGAAGTAACGAAATATTCTTTATTCTTATTATTTTCTTAATAGCTTCACCCCTGTCCTATTTTTTTTTTTGGCCTGCACAAGTTTTTCATAACGTTTAATGGCCGCCTTACATTTTGAGTTGTGCAGGCCTGCTCTAAAACATCAATGAATACACCACCTTTTAGAACGGTACACAACAAACGCTCAGCATACACTAACTCAACACAACAAACAGCATACACTAACTCAACACAGCAAACACTCGGCATACACTAACTCAACACCACGAACCATTTTCACGATCTGACCTCACGACATTACAACTCACAACATCTCTCACGATCGACAAACTCTAGCAAACATTCACGCCCCTAGTTCACAACACCCAACATCTTCACCAATTGCGGTCGTCATGTGTTCCCTAAAGTACCCAGGACACCCTAGTAGTACACAGGACTTCCCAGTAGTTCCCAGTAGTACTCAGGAGTCCCCAGTCGTTCCGAGTAATTTCCAGTATAAGTTTCCAGTAGTTCCCAGTAGTTCCTAGTAGTTCCGTGTAGTTTCCAGTAGTTCCCAGTAGTTCCTAGTAGTTCCTAGTAGTTCCGTGTAGTTTCCAGTAGTTTCCAGTAGTTCTCAATAGTTCCCAGTAGTTCCCAGTAGTTCCCAGTAGAGTGGAGCTGATGAAAGAAAGCACACAAACCAACATGTCATTTTTTTAAATCAAAAACGCTGCTAACATAAAGAGACAGATACAAACTTTAATATCATAAAATACATTTTAATAGATCTCGCAATATCAGAACGCAGGACCCCACCCAATTTTTTGTATTAAAAATATTTAAAAATCACCCCACATACACACACAATAAAAAAAAGGACAAAATAAAAATAAAAAACCAGGGGCGAATCTGTTCTGACTTCTTTGGTGACAGTTTTCATAATAAACAGCACCACTTTGCACCGCTCGCGGTCAGTTTAATCAATTCAAAAAAAAAAAAAAGATATATAGGATTCGGTTGTTGTCTTCTTGTTATAACAAAGTAACAACGTATTTGTGATTCAACAAATCTAAAAGCAAAGCTTAACTCAGAACCAAATACATAATTAGAAGAAATCAAATTAGGATATGTCACGATATATCTGTTTTAGTTGGCACATATCAAGTTAGATCTGTTTTAGTTGGCATATGTCACGATATATCTGTTTTAGTTGGCACATATCACGATAGATCTGTTTTAGTTGGCACATATCACGATAGATCTGTTTTAGTTGGCACATATCACGATAGATCTGTTTAGTTGGCACATATCACGATAGATCTGTTTTAGTTGGCACATATCACGATAGATCTGTTTTAGTTGGTACATATCACGATAGATCTGTTTTAGTTGGCACATATCACGATAGATCTGTTTTAGTTGGCACATATCACGATAGATCTATTTTAGTTGGTACATATCACGTCACACATGATGTCAGACAAGATCTCAGTTATGTAACTTACATAGTAAGAAAACCAACGCCTGTCTTCGGGGACACCTTACTTTTATGATTCGCCGGACTGTTATCATGTTCATAAGGTAAAATATGATCACAAATTATAATTCTCTAGGTATATGTGTATGTATTTATATATGTATAGCTTTGGCGCTGTGTTCACTAGGCGCGCAAAGTAAAATTCACAGAAGTTATCACATAGTAAGCAATTGTGCTACTTGAGTGCATGTTTTGCATTCAAGTAACAAAAGATGACGGGAAGTTCACGAAATCTGCCGCCAATGTTTGGTTGTGTCAATTCTAGTAAAGTAATAAAAATGTACTGCACGCAAGTACTGCAAGTTGGGGATACCAGAGGTAAGGTTCTTGCTTTTTGTTTTGTTTTTTAAAGTAGAATTGTTTTAAATTATGTTTAATATGTATTTTTTTTTTTTTCATCCGGAATTGTAAACACGTTTGATGAGTTATAATTTGAATTCTTGAATACCTGTTAGAACTTATATTTATAAACTGAAATATGTGTAAGGACTTGTATTTATAAACAGAAATATCTACTCAAGGTACTGGACTTGTATTTATAAACAGAAATATCTACTCAAGGTACTGGACAAAACATGCGTTCTGGTAGCGAAGTTCATAATAATACCAAGGGACGCTAGATTCTGGGAAGTTTATTTGGTGTCGCAGTCATACACACATACCATGGGAATTATCCTTTGTTTTGATATAGCATATGGGATCCTGTGCCTGACTATTATGTTGTCAACATTGGGGCCATATGGACAAGTCAATCGTCGTTGTGACAGTGGGAGGGAAACATGACGAATGTCAATGAGAAAATGAATGAGAGGACCCCTCCCCCCCCCCCTTTTTTTTTACACACACTTTGTTTGCCAGCCAACTCTGTCCTGGCAATTGGAGTAATTATGGAGGTCGCAAGACAGTCCTAGGGCTTTCCCTATTCAAAAATTCAACAACTCTGCTTAGTATTTCTTTGTCGAACGTACGAGGCGGGGGCTGGGCTGGGGGGGGGGGCTAGGACCCGAGAAGGGGAGAGCTGCTGGTGATGCCAGGCACTTGACGAAAAGGTAAGGGTGAGAGAGGGGGGATGACACAAAGGGACATCGGAGGAGGGTGCGTGCGGGCACGTGCCGGTGTGAGCCGTGTTGGGCTAAATCCATTTTCACGTAAGGGTGACACAGTCAACGATGAGGAGGTGAGGTGGCTGGAAAGGTAGGGGCACACACGTTGAGGGGGGAGGGGTTTTCCTGCTGTAAGGTGACTGGAGAGGTCATGAAGCAGGGGCACGCGGTGGGGGTTCCATATTGTTGCTGCGAAGCAAAGATGGCGATGTGGCGAGCACTGGCATAGTAGGGGGTGGGGTGGAATGGGCGATACGCCCTGAGGGGCACGTGTTTCTTTATATGATGGGGCAACAATTTCGGCACTACAGGGGGCGGCAAATATATTTATCCGCCCTGGGCGGCCCTTACCCTACCTACGCCACTAATGTCGAGACCCAGATTAATTAGTATTAAGTTAGAATACAGTTTGTACACATTAAGGCTTATCCTGTCTTGCATTTTCTTCTATCAGAAAAAGTATTCTCAAAACGTAATTGGCTGAGTAAACTGTTAAACGTAATCGTGGATATGTTTGTGGTGAAAATAGTTATAGCTTAACTTACTGGCTTTTAGATTGCATCCTAGGTGCCCTGTCTGCCTGGTGCCCTGTCAACCTGGTGCCCTGTCAGCATGGTATATGTCTGCCTGGTGCCATGTCAGCCCGGTGCACTGTCAGCATGGTATATGTCTGTCTGGTGCCATGTATGTCTGGTGCACTGTGTGTCTAGTGTCCTTTCAGCCTGGTGCCGTATTTGCCTGGTGTCCGGTCAGTCAGGGGTCCGGTCTACCTGTTGCCCTGTCTACCTTTTGCCCTGTCTAACTGGAGCCATATCTAACTGGTCAACTGTCTACCTGTGGCCACTTATACCAGGTGCCCTGTCTACCTAATGCCCAGTATATCTGGTGCTCCGAATATCAGATAACAATGTGTACTCAATGACATACATGTATCTCTGTTAAAAAAATAATTAAATGGCAACGTTCAGTCACAAATCAATCAATCAATATGCAATCGAATGACAGGAAGATCAATGTATTAGATGACAGGTATGTATGCCGGTTGGGGTCATGGAGGCGTGTCATCTCTAGATTTTTGTTGCTAAATGACATTTCTACCTTGTGCTATCGCTATGAAAATCTAAACTAGTGAACTTCCGGTACTAACAGAACTTCCGGTACTAACATAACTTCCGGTACTAACAGAACGTCCGGTACTAATAGAACTTCCGGTACTAACAGAACGTACGGTACTAATAGAACTTCCGGTACTAACAGAGTTTCCGGTACTAACAGAACTTCCGGTACTAACAGAACTTCCGGTACTAACAGAACACATACCGTACGAGTATGGTTGATCTGAAGTGTCCTATTTTTTACTATCAACTTAAGGAACTCTTGCGATGACTATCTTTTCTAGATGATTACATGTTGGAAATTTAATAACTAGAAAAGTCAACTGTATTTTCAATTTTCAATTTTTTTTTCAAAGGTAGCTTAAAAAAGTATAAGTAGATTCACAAAAATTCTAGAAAATTCGAGATACATTTTGCCAGGTTAAAAAGTAGCGTTTGAAATGTTCCAATAGCTCCTATTGCTCTATATTTCACTTTATTCATTCCTGTGAACTTTCTTGAACATTTTATGCGTAAATTGTTGAATAGGATTATTGAAGTTCCCATTCATTTCGAGGTGATGTCGTACAAACATGGAAGACATTTTAATATAGTTATATCAAAGCTTACTTAGATCGTTTTTTATAGATATTTTTTATCCATCGGGTTTAATCCAGCTGTAAAAAGATTAATGAAATTTATTTCTCAGAATTTAGATAATTAAAGCGTCCTGTCACTTATGAAAGTTACCGAACACTTCAATCAGCGTTGAATCATGGTCAGAACGAAGTTTTTCTGACCTATTTTTAGGGTCACCTCATTTTCGATGCATCAACCTTGAACTTTTAATGAAGCACGCATTTTGATGGGTTAAATGTGTGGGAAAATGTACATGTGATTGGTTAGATATGTTGAAAATTTGGTTAGAGCGAGCATTTTGTGCTCTGAAAATTTGGTTAGAGCGAGCATTTTGTGCTCTGAAAATTTGGTTAGAGCGAGCATTTTGTGCTCTGAAAATTTGGTTGGAGCCAGCATTTTGTGCTCTGAAAATTTGGTTAGAGCCAGCATTTTGTGCTCTGAAAATAAGATTTTTTTTTCAATCAGTCATCACCCCTTGAGATGGTGTCACCCGGTGCGGCCCACACACCCCCTAGCTACGCCACTGCTTCAGGTGATGATTATTTTTTGATTAGTTAGCATTGATGTTAGGTATAAATTCGTTAGCCTTCTAAAAAAAAAAAAAACTCTGTTCAATTTCAAATCGTCTGCAGGGCTTTGAATTCTGCTACACCATTAAAATTCCCCAACAGAAATCAGTAGATACGTGAAACTAATCAAATACATTTACGAAATGGCTGCCGCAGAAAACGCTCACAGTTACAGCTTGAATTTTGTCTTTAGAGAAATGTTGGTTGTTGGTGAGAAATGTTGGTTGTTGGTGAGAAATGTTGGTTGTTGGTGAGAAATGTTGGTTGTTGGTGAGAAATGTCTTTTTATCTGTGACATATTTCATACATTACCTCAGACGGTGCCGCCCCAAACTTTGCCTTTGTTATCAGGATATTTCTATAACCCTCATGTCGACCCATTCTTCCCATCTCATCCCACCAACAATCCCGACTCATCCCCAACCACACTTTCCTTCTCACCCTTACCCACACTTCACTTCTCATCCCCACCCACACTTTCCTTCTCATCCCACACACTCTTCCTTTCTCATCTCCACCCACACTTTCCTGCTCATCCCACTCACACTTTCCTACTCATCCCACCAACTCTTCCCTTCTCATCCCCACCCATACTTTCCTTCTCATCCCACCCACACTTTCCTTATCATCCCCACCTACGATTCCTTTCTCACCCACACTCCCCTTCTCATCCCACCCATTCTTCATTGTGACTATGATAACCCACCGACAGTCACTGTCTTTTTCCTGACAATAAAATGCTATTTGACTTGTCTTTGAAAGACAGCAAGCCACTGAATTGTCAACTGCTTGCAATCAAGTAAGCCCCCCCTCCCCTCACTCTTCGTTTAAAGTCCACTCACACACTGTTCATTTTACTTACTTTTGTTTATGTGCTTGGTAAAGGGGAGGTGGGATATAAGTTTTATCTCTAATCTCTTCAACCATTCAAGCAGATTTAGGAAAAGGCTCTAGTCTACCCAGTGGAGGTACCAGGGTTAGTGTCACCCAGGGCGTGTCAAGCTTTTTTTTGCCTCCCCCCTCCCACGAAAAAATCTCTGAAAAAGGTCACCCCTCAACATAAGGACACAAAGTTCATCCCGGGGCGCCCTTTCCCTCCACACCTCCTTCCTACGCCACTGCGCCTACCCTCACACCAAAGCCCCCCCCCCCCCAATTCAAATAAACTAATAGCGTCCTGTGGCGCCACCTCGCCAACTGTGACAATTGTCCCGTTACTCCTACACCTCTGTAATACCTGCTCTCCACCCCGATCCCCAACTCCGCTCCCCTTTTGATGACACCATCGACCCTTGATTTCTCTGTTGTCTGCACCGCCTTGCCCCCCTCTGCCCCCGTGCGTCTATTGAGCGACCAGGGGCACAGCCGTGGCACTCACACACCGAGTCGGTCCCCTTAGTTTTTTTTTTTTTTGTTGGTGGCGCGCCAACCACGTGGGCCCGTATCGAAATAGGCAAAGCCTGGAAGGGGGGGGGGGGGGCAGACCGTGAGGCGAACATGCACGAGCGTTTCGGCGACAGACCCCCATCAACAATACAACCGTGTAACCGTGATCTCAGCCAGCACGGTTGTGTTTGTAACGGTGCTCTACGGTAGGGGGCTTACCTATTTTCTTAACATACTGCAAGGATCCAGGGCGCAACCGGTAACAAAACAACCGTATTCTGAGGGAGGCTGTCCACTGGCTACCGTTACTGACACAGCAAATTGATCTCCAATCACGTGAGTCAGATTTAAATTAACTGTTGAAACCTTGTGCCAAGACTGTCTCGAAATTCTCTTTAAAAAAAACATTACAACCTAAAAATACTATTTAGTTTAATTAATAATTATTTTAAACCATTACAGTGGCGTCTCTCAAGTAGCATACACCTGGGACTAGTCATCTCTCGCTGATTTAGTTGTGTTTAACCTGAGGGTTCGCTCTTAGGATAGCAGCCCTACCTGTCACTGTCAGATAACACCTTCTGGCTATTACACACCCACCTCTTGTATATCTCTCTCTCTCTCTCTCTCCAGCCCAGCACAAGAGTTTTGTTTGCGATCTTTTTAAATATACATTTCTTAATTGACGTTTAGTGGTACACTAGCGTAGTCCTGTGCCTTCCCTACAAGCACACTTCATCATCATAACACATTGAATAAAACCGTTCCACTCCCTTCTAATGTTCATTCGGTTTGTACCACTCTATAAATAGACAGTGGGCATCACGCAGTGGAAGATTGCTAAGTGTCGCCTCGCTTTAAATAGCGGGGCTCCACTCAGAGACCGCTTTGTTGGCTGGCTGACACGGCGACGTCCTTGGCATGCTCACACACTATGAACTATGTGAGTCAACACGTGGCTGTGTGCGGTACCTACTGGTGACTCGGCTGTGGGTGGCGGGGGGGGTGTTGGGGGGGTGTTGGGGTGGCCTGGGTGGTACTGTCTATTGAATCTATTCTCTAGATTAGTTGACGTGTAAAATAGTGGTTTTTTTTAACTGAGATTCAAAACTAAAACATTTTAGATCGATTGTTTTATTTTTGTGTGTGGATAAGTTGTTTTTGTGGATAAGTTGTTTTTGTGGATAAATTGTTTTTTGGATAAGTTGTGTTGATTTTTTTTGGATACGTTTTTTTGATTTTTTGTGGATAAGTTATATTTTGGTGGATCAGTTGTTTTTTGCAGGATAAATTGTGGGGTTTTTTTGGTGGAAAAGAGGTGTGTAAGATTTGGAGAAAATTTTAACCTTTCAATCCAATTAGTTCTTGTTTGTTTTTTCCCCCATTAATTTATTTTGGGGATTGGGTGGAGGGGGGTGGGGATAAGTTTTTGAGTTGTCAACTCTTTCTCCGTGTCATGAAACATCACCATCCCCCCGTCCCCCCAACAACACCACCACCACTCCCTCCACCCTAACATCACCATCCCCCCGTCCCCCCAACATAACCCCCCCCCCCCCCCCAACCACCTAAGAAATCCATATCTTCTTTTTAAATTCGGCCTCTCAAATTTAACACTAAAGTTAAATGTGTTCAAAATAGTTTTGAACAGTCGCATGGATGTGATGCGTCTTACTTTAAATTGTATTTTATATGACAGCTGCATCCATGTATATGTATTCCAAGAAGTGCAGTCAGGGATTCTCAAGTAGAAAAAAAAAAAAAAAAAAAAAAATTCGGCTTACTAATGCGGATTTTTTAAGAAACGGTTCCTCGAGTGCAGGTGAGGGCAGTGGCGTAGTGAGGGGGGGGGGCAAGGGAGGCATCATGCCCCGGGCGCTACTCACAATAGGGCGCCAAATGGTATGTTTTACTATAATATTGTTGGGTTTTCGAATAGGGAGGGGGGGCTAAAAGGTATTGGGGGCGCTATAAAGGTATTGTGCTCCGGGCGCGAGTTAAGCTTGCTACGCCACTGGGTGAGGGGGGCGGGGATGGCAGAGGGCTGAACTTATGTTTGTTTCGAGTGTCGCGTCAGCAAATCAATAGCCTCCCTATTCATTTAAATTTGAGATTTTCAGATTAAAGTTTGTTGTGAAGAACTCTTGATTTAATTTGGTGTTTGTTGTGAAGAACTCTTGATTTAGTTTGGTGTTTGCTGTGAAGAACTCTTGATTTAGTTTGGTGTTTGCTGTGAAGAACTCTTGATTCAAAGTTTTCCATGGATTGATTTGATCATGTTGACCATTATTTGTGTGGGGTAGGGGGAGGGGAAGAGCCATAGTGCATGAGACTCTTCCAAGGCTGATGTCTGTGTTGGCTGTCAAAAGTCAGAAGTCAGAAGTCGACTGAGATAGTTTACAGAAGTTTCTATCAGTGCGGCGAGTGCAGATTGGTTTGAGCCAAAATCCGGTGGGTTTTGAGTCCGCGCTTGGATAGTTATCTTCCCATGTATTATATCGTGTCTCACCCAATGGGGAGAAGGGTCTCACTCGATGGGGAGAAGGGTCTCACTCCATGGGGAGAAGGGTCTTACTCCATGGGGAGAAGGGCATGTATGGATCCGAGGCATCAAACCACTAATAGCTAAATAAACTTATCCTAACCAGGATATTCTCAACCTTTTCAGTGCCTTTTATAACATTTGTCAAGGTGTGATCATCTTTATCATATTTGCCACAAGTTGTGGTGACCCACAACAAGAATTATGCATTAAAATTGAAGTTTATAGAAAGGTGGGGGGGGGGGGGGCGCAGAGATTGTTTGTAGATAAAAATATGGAGGTACTGTAAATTTTGTTCGTGGAAAAATGGGGGGGTTTGGGGAGAGGGAGCGGTGTTATGGGAATCATTAAAAAAAAAGGGAGCTTTGAAAGGTAGAGGGTACTGTAGATGGGGCTCTGTGGGTCATTGCTCAGATTATTTTTGCTACATTCACACACCTGGTTATGGAAGGTGCCAACTCTTAAGTCTTGTCATGCACGTACCTAACACCATGGCAAAAAAAAAAATAATTCAAAATCTTATTTATTGTAATATTAAACAAACGGTCACAAAATGGCATCACATTTTTTTTAAACAGCTGCCAACAACCACCGAAAGAATATTAGTTATGTGTGTGCGCATGCATTTGCTTGTGTGTGTGGGTGTGTGTGTGGGTGTGTGTGGGTGTGTGTGCGCATGCATTTGCTTGTGTGTGTGGGTGTGTGTGTGGGTGTGTGTGGGTGGGTGTGGGTGGGTGGGTGGGTGTGGGTGTGTGTGTGTGGGTGGGTGTGGGTGGGTGTGAGGGTGTGTGTGTGTGGGGGTGGGTGTGGGTGGGTGGGTGTGGGTGTGGGTGGGTGGGTGTGGGTGTGGGTGTGTGTGGGTGTAGCAACAGCAATAAACAAGTCTGATCACTGTAAATAATATTGACAATTTTAAATTAAAATTCAAATAAGAAATATTGCTCATTTTCTATACGGGTTGAGATCCACTGCCACAATAGCTTGAGATCCACTGACATAATAGGTTAAGAGCCACTGCTACAATAGCTTGAGATCCACTGACATAATAGGTTAAGATCCACTGCCACAATAGGTTGAGATCCACTGCCATAATAGGTTGAGATCCACTGTCATAATAGGTTAAGAGCTACTGCCACAATAGGTTGAGATCCACTGTCATAATAGGTTAAGATCCACTGCCATAATAGGTTGAGATCTACTGCCATAATAGGTTAAGATCCACTGCCATAATAGGTTAAGATCCACTGCCAAAATAGGTTAAGATCTACTGCCATAATAGGTTGAGATCCAAATTCAAAATAGGTTAAGATCCACTGCCATAATCTATAAATATAGTTAGAATCAAACATGGAGCGCTATTATCATTCCAACGTGTGCATAATATTTTAATAACTATTTATAGCATCATCATGGCGAAACCATATGAGCATTATTATGGCGATACCATGTGACCGTCATTTTGGCGATACCATGTGACCGCCATAATGGCGATACCATATGAGCGTCATTATGGCGATACCATACGATGCGTCATTATGGCGATACCGTGTGACCGTCATTATGACGATACCATGTGACCGTCATTATGGCGATACCATATGAGGTTTATTATGGCGATACCATGTGAGCGTCATTATTTCGATACCATACGATGCGTCATTATGGCGATACCATGTGACCGTCATTATGACGATACCATGTGACCGTCATTAAGGCGATACGATACGAGCGTCATTATGGCGATACCATATGAGCGTCATTATGGCGATACCATATGAGAGTCGTCATGGTGATACCATATTAGCCTTCCTTCAATTAAGACAAAATGCTTCAGTTAAATGCCTGTTAAATTAGTTCAATATCGTTAAAATCTATTAACTCAGATATGATTCACACACTCACAATCACACCCATCTAATGCCCCCCCCCCACCACGCCCCCCAACCACAAAATTTGCTCTTCAGGATCATCAGTCTGCATGGGAAATGAAATATTAATTGTCAATAGAAAGTGACATGGTCCTAACTAAAGATCTGCATTTTGCTAAGACAGAGAATGACACCAAATTGACAGCAAGCTCATTCTACAGTGCGTTGCTGTCTCATGTAACAGTCATTAAGTTTGGCATAAATTGCTAGTCCGTTTCCTGTTAGCATTTATTTCATTTAGTTCAAATGTACACAGACAAGATTATATCAAAGAAATAAGATGGCAGGTTCTATACATGCAAATGTCATTTGTCCCCATTGGTTCTATACATGCAAATGTCATTTGTCCCCATTGGTTCTATACATGCACATGTCATTTGTTCCCATTGGTTCTCTATATGCACTTGTGTTTCTCCCCATTGGTGCTATATGTCGACGTTGTCATCTGTCCCCATTGGTTCTATACATGCACTTGTCATTTCTCCCCATTGGCTCTATACATGCACATGTCATTTGTCCCCATTGGTTCTATACATGCACATGTCATTTGTCCCCATTGGTTCTATACATGTACTTGTCATTTCTCCCCATTGGCTCTATACATGCATATGTCATTTGTCCCCATTGGTTCTATACATGCACATGTCATTTGTCCCCATTGGTTCTATACATGCACATGTCATTTGTCCCCATTGGTTCTATACATGCACATGTCATTTATCCCCATTGGTTCTATACATGCACATGTCATTTGTCCCCATTTGTTCTATACAAGCACTTGTCATTTCTCCACATTAGTTCTATATATACATTGTCATTTATCATTTTTTGGTTCTATATATGCACTTGTCATTTCTCCACCATTGGCTCTATATATACATTTGTCATTTCTCCACATTGGTTCTATATATATACACTTATCATTTCTCACCATTAGTTCTATACATGTACTTGTCATTTCTCACCATTAGTTCTATACATGTACTTGTCATTTCTCACCATTAGTTCTATACATGTACTTGTCATTTCTCACCATTAGTTCTATACATGTACTTGTCATTTCTCACCATTAGTTCTATACATGTACTTGTCATTTCTCACCATTAGTTCTATACATGTACTTGTCATTTCTCACCATTAGTTCTATACATGTACTTGTCATTTCTCACCATTAGTTCTATACATGTACTTGTCATTTCTCACCATTAGTTCTATACATGTACTTGTCATTTCTCACCAATGGGTGGAACGAATTAAAGAAAATAATAAAATTTCTCTTTTTAGTTACCACCATGGCCTGGTTCCATTTTTGTGTGGGTCCGGGTGTGCTTATACTCTACATTTCCGGTTATTCGGGTCCATACCTGGCTCAGTCCTAAGGAGTGCATTCAATTCATGGTGAAATGGTTTTCGCAATAGGGTAAAGATGTGATCGTTAGCAAACCATCCTTTTGTTAAAGTCAGCCTCATCCTTTGTCTTCCGCGTCTATTTGTTCCTCTCAACCTTCCTAAAACCGCGACCCTTTAATTCAGTTCCTCGTGTTGTGGCGACCCCCTCCCCTTTCTCCCCCACCAACCACAAAATTATTTTCGTTGCTACTTCATAACTGTAGAGCATATGTATTTTCTTAGGCGACCCCTGGAAAAGGGTCATTCGACCCCCAAAGGGGTTGCGACCCACAGATTGAGAACCGCTGCTCTAGTAAAATGCAGCAGAAGTCTTCGCTGGTTAGTAAAAGGCGGGTAAATGACAGGGGCTTAAGTGACAGGAGAGTAAGAGTCAGGAGCGTAAGTGACAGGAGGGTGTATCCTCGCCAAGCTGTACATTTTGTTCTGCTGTGTTTTGGTTAGTTTCATGGGGCTAGGGTTGAGTCTGCCGGAGTTTCTGGTCTTCTGGGTACGGGCAAATTCTTGTAACGTCTTCTAGAGAGTGAATTGTAAGGTCTATGGAATTGTAAGGTCTATGGAATTGTAAGGTCTATGGAATTGTAAGGTCTGTGGAATTGTAAGGTTTATGGAATTGTAAGGTCTATGGAATTGTAAGGTCTATGGAATTGTAAGGTCTGTGGAATTGTAAGGTTTATGGAATTGTAAGGTCTTTGGAATTGTAAGGTCTATGGAATTGTAAGGTCTATGAAATTGTAAGGTCTATGGAATTACAAGGTCTATGGAATTGTAAGGTCTATGGAATTGTAAGGTCTATGGAATTGTAAGGTCTATGGAATTGTAAGGTCTATGGAATTGTAAGGTATATGGAATTGTAAGGTATATGGAATTATAAGTTCTATGGAATTGTAAGTTCTATGGAATTGTAAGGTCTATGGAATTACAAAGTCTAAGGAATCGCAAGGTCTATGGAATTGCAAGGTCTAAGGTATTGCAAGGTCTATGGTATAGCAAAATTATCCACATTATCGTCATGTCATCTTGTTATTTCTAAGGCTGATTATTTATTCTAAAGGTCAAGGGACAAAATATGAAATTATATAAATAAACAGAAGATTAAGACATTTCAGACCAGGAGGGCACCAGGTGTAAAATAGAAGCTACATTTTGACTTGATCACTGTATGACTTGACTTCAAGGTCGCTCACCTGTGACTTATTGCATCTCAGCCGACGTGAAACAACATTTGAAATGTCTTTGCGTGAGACATTTAGTTGACATTTAGTTGACATTTAGTTGACATTTAATTGACATTTAGTTGACATTTAGTTGACATTTAGTTGACATTTAGTTGACATTTAGTTGACTTCTGTTCGAGATATTTTTTAAAACTCTTTTATACTAACCTCGCTTTTGCTCGTGTGTTTCGGGAAAAGTCTTCGGATGGCTAATTGACCCACTTCCGTCAACCTATCGAGCGGAACCTTGGCACATAGTCTCGTTACCGATGACAACATATTCTTTCAAATTTTCAGCCTTACCCTCAACCACAGCCCCCCTCCCCCCCAAAAAAAAGAGAAAAAAAGAATGAATGGGACTATGAATGAAATATGATGACACTGAGTTGACGAAATAAAAAAAATCTCAATAAATGTGCTCAATGAGATTGTTTGTGTTTTTTTTAAAATACGGACGGTTGCGAAACTTGGGTAAAAAAGCGGTGGGGGGGGGGGGCAATAAGTGGGATTCTTATAAAGTGAGCTACTTGAATGCATGTTTTGTCAAATTTCAGACCCCCTCCCCCCCCCCCCCCCAACCTTACTTGATTTTACATTTTATAATAATATTATTATCTAACACAAAAAACGTCACCAACAAGATGAAACAATCTTTCTATCTTCTTAAAAGAAGAAGCTCTTCGGGGAGGGGTGTCCAGATGACAGGCGCTGTTTGGTAAGAGAATCCATGGCTATTATATATTTGACATTAAATATTTGGGAAGGATTCAGCGAATTGTACTCACCAGGTGTTGTATATGGACGTCTAGAGGTCAACTGTTTAACACCTGGCCCTATTCTAGCCAGGGCTGCCCGGTATGACGCGTGACTCTATCTGTAACTATAGTCTACCTGACACTATATCTGTAAATCTATATGTGGCTCTCTCTGTAACTCTATCTGACACTATATGTAACTCTATCTGTGATTCTCTCTGCAACTCTATATGTGGCTCACTCTGTAACTCTATCTGACACTATATCTGTAACTCTATCTGCAACTCGTTATAAGAATCAGACTCCGGCATATGATGTCATCATTTGATTGTTTGTTGTTGTTTTGTTTTGTGTTTTTTCTTTTGGGACGGGGGCGCGGGGGGATTTACACAGACCGATCATTTGGTTTACCTGTTGAAGTCAGGTGTTTTAACTGTTGAAGTCAGGTGTTTTACCTGTTGAAGTCAGGTGTTTTACCTGTTGAAGTCAGGTGTTTTACCTGTTGAATCAGGTGTTTTACCCGTTGAAGTCATATTTTTTACCTGCTGAAGTCAGGTGTTTTACCTGTTGAAGTCAGGTGTTTTACATGTTGAAGTCAGGTGTTTTACCTGTTGAAGTCATGTGTTTTACCTGTTGAAGTCATGTGTTTTACCTGTTGAAGTCAGGTGTTTTACCTGTTGAAGTCATGTGTTTTACCTGTTGAAGTCATGTGTTTTACCTGTTGAAGTCAGGTGTTTTACATGTTGAAGTCAGGTGTTTTACCTGTTGAAGTCATGTGTTTTACCTGTTGAAGTCAGGTGTTTTACCTGTTGAAGTCAGGTGTTTTACATGTTGAAGTCATGTGTTTTACCTGTTGAAGTCATGTGTTTTACCTGTTGAAGTCAGGTGTTTTACCTGTTGAAGTCAGGTGTTTTACATGTTGAAGTGAGGTGTTTTACGTATTGAGGAAACCCGCGAGGTCACTGATTGCCCTAAACGCACTCAGCACAAAGAGACACACCAAGGTAACGTGCTCACCTTTTTACCCCCGCTCTATACAGGTATTTAGATCGTTGCATAATCGCGTGGCCATTGGACTGTAGAATCACAATTTATTGAGGCGGTGTCCACAAAGGAACAAAAATGTGAATTCTACCAAATTTCAGTTTGATTAAACCACAATCTCGTGAACACAATCACTTGAACACAATCTCGTGACCACAATCACGTGACCACAATCACTTGAACATAATCTCGTGACCACAATCACGTGACCCCAATCACGTGACCACAATCACTTGCACACAATCTCGTGACCACAATCACGTGACCACAATCACTTGAACACAATCAGGTGACCACAATCACTTGAACACAATCACTTGAACACAATCACGTGACCACAATCACTTGAACACAATTTCGTGACCACAGTCACTTGAACACAATCTCGTGACCACAATCACTTGAACACAATCTCGTGACCAAAATCACTTGAACACAATCACGTGCTCGTTCAACGATATAATAAAATCAACAGTTTTAATTTTAGCGTGTGCATAAATTAGCTCGAATGGTGCATATGAGCCTAGAATTAATGGTGCATATCACGTTAGAATTAATGGAGCATATCACGTTAGAATTAATGGTGCATATCACGTTAGAATAATGGTGCATATCACGTTAGAATTAATGGTGCATTTCACGTTAGAATTAATGATGCACATCACGTTAGAATGTCCACTTGTCACGCTTTTGATCCGGGATAGATTATCATTGGAACCAGTATCTTCCTAATCTAACAATTTTAAACTTACATTGATGCTATTTCTTTATTAAACTGTATTATGATACTTTGATCACACTTATAAAGAAAGTGTACAAACTCAATATTAGCCATTACTTTGATCACACTTATAAAGAAAGTGTACAAACTCAATATTAGCCATTTAATTTAAGTAGCGTAATTTTGATGTGTTATTTCTAGAGTAGATTAAAAAAATATTTAAGTTCATTATTTTCCGGACATTTCCTCCAATTATAAAGAATATTCTTCTATCCCAAGTTCCCAGCAGTGGCGTAGTGAAGGAGGGGAGTAAGGGGGGCATCATGCCCCGGGCGCTACTCACAAAGGGGCGCCAAATGGTATATTTTACTATAATATTGTATGGTTTTCGAATGGGGGGGGGGGGCGCTAAAAAGGTATTGTGCCCCGGGCGCGAGTTAAGCTCGCTACGCCACTGGTTCCCAACTCAGATGGAAGTTCTGGTCAATGACTGTATAAAATTATTACCATTTCGGTCCGAAGGTATCATTCATATAGGGGTAACTATCAGACAGGTAATGTATCATGTCATGTATCAGGTCGTGTATCAAGTCATCTATAAGGTCGTGTATCAGGTCATGTATCAGGCCATGTATCAGGCCATGTATCAGGTCATGTATCAGGTATTGTATCAGGTCATGTGTCAGGTCATTTATAAGGTCATGTATCAGGTCTTGCATTAGGTATTGTATCCGTCTTGTAATATGTCATGTATCAGTTCATGTATCAGGCCATCTATAAGGTCATGTATTAGGTCAAGTATCAGGTCATGTATTAGGTCATGTATCAGTTCTTGTATCAGGTCATGTATCATGTCATGTATCAGGTCATGTATCAGTTCTTGTATCAGGTCATGTATCAGGTCATGTAACACGTCCGTGATGCAAAGAAAGTTTAGAGAAACAGTTGTGACGAGAGAGTCAACAGACTCCTTATAAATTCTGAAAGAATCACACACAGAAACACAATTTTTGCTCGAATGAGGACGATGCTACCAACAAAGAGGTATCGACTTTGCCATTAACTTGTTGCATAGACTTGAGTTGTGTACCGGTCTACTAGTAGACTTTGGAATAAATACACCATATCATTTACTTGGTAATGTGTGGTTTTGCTGTATCATTGACTGGGAATATGTGGTTATGGTGGTATCATTGACCCTAGAACATGTGGTTTTGTTGTATCATTGACTGGGAATGTGTGGTTTTGTTGTATCATCGACTGTGAAGAAGTGTGGAGCTTCGTTGTTTAGATTTTTAGGGTGAGTGCATTGTTCACTTTAAAGATATATGATATTTGGCAAGTGAGCAAGCTCAAAAATCTTTGATACTTGGCATGTGAGAACGGCTCAAAGAGGTTTAACACTGGGCATGTGAACAGGACACAAATATGTTTGAAACTTTGACTGTTAGCACAGCTCAAAGATTCGGAAGCTTCATGATTTGAGCATTTTTTAAAGTTCGCATAGTGTCTGTTGAGTTGACATGGTATCTGTTCAGTTGACATGGTGACATACTGTCTGTTGAGTTGACATGGTTTCTGTTCAGTTGACATGGTGTCTGTTGAGTTGACATACTATACTGCCTGTTGAGTTGACATACTGTCTGTTGAGTTGACATGGTGTATTTTAGTTAACATAGTGTCTGCTAAGTTGATATGGTGTATGCTATGTTATAATACTCGTTCACTACACTGTTCCCTAATTGACTCCCAACAGTCATTCAAACGCACATACGTTTCCCCACACACTACAACATTTCATAAATTGTTACAAAATTTTTTTTTTTACTCACTTACCAATTTACTTTCACCCACATAACACCAACCCGCTTAGCACTAACCCAAATAGCACTCACCCACGTAGCAGTCAATCACATAGCACTCACCCACATAGCACTCACTTACATAGCATTCACCTACATATCACTCAGCCACACAGCACTCACCCACAATAGCACCCACCCACATAGGTCACATCCACATAGCACTCACCCACGTAGGTCACATCTACATAGCACCCACCCACATAGGTCACACCCACATAGCACGCACCCACATAGCGCCCACCCACTCGCTCACATGTGATCATCCTACAACAAATAATCCAGCTCCCACTAACGCCCACGTCTCCCGTGCTAATCTATGGGCAATAAACCTTTTAGCCAAGCTCGGCAATGGTTTCTTCCTCAAACATTGACACACAAAGACCGCTCCGTTAACATTTTTAAAATCTTCATTCCAGCCAAAGGGGGCCAATTTTTTATTATATATATTTAATGACAAACTAGCCCTTACTGAGTGACGCCCCTGCCTAAAGATTGCTCAATCAAATCGTACACTAATCGTTCGAAATTAACAATCATTGCACTCTATAACCCCCAACTCGTCCTTCCTTGTCATGCAGTACTCAGACAACCCCCCCCCCCCCCCAAACCCAAGCACTTGGTTCACTTAATGAAATGCTTTGTTCACAAGTCTCACCACTATTAATCTGTCTCCAAACGTACTATGAGTTTTTCATGGATCCTCTATTCACTGCTGAAATACAAGTGTTTGAAAACAAAGAAAGCCTTTTATTGTCACTATAGTTTTTTTCTTCTAAGCCTTGACTTTAAAAAAATTATATTGGACTAACAATCCTTGACCTTGTCACATCAAAAAACATTGGGACTGTTGGTGTTTAATTCTGCAGTTTAGGTTTGCTTCACGTCTGCAATAAGTTGATATCAACTTGAGTTACCTGGCGAAATGATTGCCTTAGAACTATTTTTGTTGTTAAAATGTTAAGTAATGATTTTTTTTTACTGCATAAAAGTATATGTTTACAGTAATTGCAATTGTGCTCGTGGTACTGAATGCGGACATCGGCCCCTAACGATGCTTAATGAAGACATGGGCCCCTAATGACGCTAAATGAAGACATGGGACCCTCATGGTGCTAAATGAGAACATCGGCCCCTAATGACGCTAAATGAAGACATGGGCCCCTCATGGTGCTGAATGAGGACATCGGCCCCTAATAATTCTAAATGAGGACATCGACCTCTAATGACGCTAAATGAAGACATGGGTCCCTTATTGTGCTGAATGAGGACATCGGCCCCTAATGATGCTTAATGAGGACATCGGCCCCTTAATGATGCTTAATGAGGACATCGGCCCCTTAATGATGCTTAATGAGGACATCGGCCCCCCTAATGATGCTTAATGAGGACTTCGGCATCTTTTGGTTCTAAATATGGAAATCGGCCCCTCATGGTGCTGAATGAGAACATCGGCCCTTAATAGTGCTAAACGAGGAGATCGGCCCCTAATGACGCTGAATGAGAATATCGGCCCCTAATGGCGCTGCCCAACAATTTACAAATTCACCTCGTACCGGTAATTGTTTGTGCCATTACCTAATTCTATAAAATGTTGGACTGCGATAAACCTTTTCAGTGGATTAATGACTAAAACAATTTGTGTAAATAAAACAAAGTATGTTAAGTGTTCGTGATAATTACACAAAATACAGATTCAAACGTTTCGGAAAAATGCCTTCATCTGTACAGCATGATATCATGTCTATAATTTTAAAATAAATTTACATAATATATGCATATCCTATATATGCCTAAAATGACATAAAAGAACAAGAACGGGCAGAAGTCCCTAGAGAAAACAAAGATCTGAACAATGAGAAGAAAACCCCATATATTTTCTCAATCTCATATTATGTTTTCTCAAACCCATATATTTTCTCAACCCCATATATGTTTTCTCAACTAAACTCTCAACCCCATATGTTTAATGAACAAACCTCTCACCCCATATGTTTTCTCAACCCCACCTATCAACCCATATGTTTCTCAACTAAACTCTCAGCCCCATATGGTTTATGAACCAGCCTCACACCCCATATGTTTTCTCAACCACACCTCTCAACCCATATGTTTTCTCTACCCCACCTCTCAACCCCATATGTTTTCTCAACCCCACCTCTCAACCCATATGTTTTCTCAACCCCTACTCTCAACCCCATATGTTTTCTCAACCCCACCTCTCAACCCATTTGTTTCTCAACCAAACTCTCAACCCCATATGTTTTATGAACCTGCCTCACACCCCATATGTTTTCTCAACCACACCTCTCAACCCATATGTTTTCTCAACCCCACCTCCCAACCCCATATGTTTTCTCAACCCCACCTCTCAACCCATATGTTTTCTCAACCCCACCTCTCAACCCCATTTTTTTCTCAACCACACCTCTCAACCCATATGTTTTCTCAACCCCACCTCTCAACCCCATATGGCAACAACCAGCCCGTCCTTTCATCTCTAAAATCCCCAACTGGATGCTGTCCCCCCCCCAACCCCAGATGTCCTTGCCTCCCTCCCACCAGGTCCCCTTCATGTCGCAAGCACGGACCACTAACTCCCTTGGCACATGTTGTCACTGGCAGCTGCTACCCTAGCACCCCCCCTCCATTCAACGAGACACGCACGCGCTATTTTAACCTCAACCCTCCCCCTCCACCACCCGCTCCCCCTCCATCTTTACGGTGTTAGATGCGGCCGTATAGAATAGAGTTTAAAACGCGCTGATGGTGTCGGAGGTTGAGGGTTGGATGTCGAGAGGTTGGTGGTCGGGGGTCGGAGGTCGAGAGGTTGGAGGTCGAGGGTTGGAGGTCAAGAGGTTGGAGGTCGAGGGTTGGAGGTCGAGGTTCGGAGGTCGAGATGTTGAGGGTTGGAGGTCGAGGGTCGGAGGTCGAGATGTTGAGGGCTGGAGGTCGAGTGTCGAGGGGCCGTGTGGCACCAATAATGAAGCCAGTGTTACCATGCACACACATCCACACTTTGGTAGCTGTATATAAATCTAGTAGGACAACATCCATGTCATAAATTATCTATGAATTGACTATTGTACAGTATGACAATGTCCTTTATGGTACAGTAGGACAACATCCATGTCATAAATTATCTATGAATTGACTATTGTACAGTATGACAATGTCCTTTATGGTACAGTAGGACAACATCCATGTCATAAATTATCTATGAATTGACTATTGTACAGTATGACAATGTCCTTTATGGTACAGTAGGACAACATCCATGTCATAAATTATCTATGAATTGACTATTGTACAGTATGACAATGTCCTTTATGGTACAGTAGGACAACATCCATGTCATAAATTATCTATGAATTGACTATTGTACAGTATGACAATGTCCTTTATGGTACAGCAGGACAACATCCATGTCATAAATTATCTATGAATTGACTATTGTACAGTATGACAATGTCCTTTATGGTACAGTAGGACAACATCCATGTCATAAATTATCTATGAATTGACTATTGTACAGTATGACAATGTCCTTTATGGTACAGCAGGACAACATCCATGTCATAAATTATCTATGAATTGACTATTGTACAGTATGACAATGTCCTTTATGGTACAGCAGGACAACATCCATGTCATAAATTATCTATGAATTGACTATTGTACAGTATGACAATGTCCTTTATGGTACAGCAGGACAACATCCATGTCATAAATTATCTATGAATTGACTATTGTACAGTATGACAATGTCCTTTATGGTACAGTAGGACAATATCCATCTATTTTACAATAGGATAAAGTACACCTATTTTCCAGAAGGACAATGTCCATCTATTGTAAGTGGACAGAATCCACCTCTTATGCCTGGAATAGATCCCAAGTGTAAAGAAATAGAACAAAATGTCTTAGAATTAATTCCTCTTTTGCGGTCCCCCTTATGACGTCGACACATGGAAGGCAAGGTTGTGGGCTGAAACTGTAAAAGCGGCAGCGTATGTGTGTGTGTGTTTGTTTGTTTATATGTGTGTGTAAATGTGAGGGGGGGGGGGGCTACAAATAAAACAATAACATTTAGAGTTATTTATTTCTATATTGTTAATCAATATAATGTTATCAAACAACGTCTCGTTCCATCTGAATAGCTTTCTAAGGACCACCGCCTTCCTAGCTTTGTAAAGTCCGTCGATACATCGGCGTCTCCATTACAACATTAACGTATATCTTCACAGCCTCCCCCCCCCCCCCCCCCAAATAAAAAATGTGCCTTTATTTCGTTCCCTTTATCTTTACGGGATATTAAAAGAAGGGACTCGGTAGGAAATGTGTGTGTGTGGGGAGGGGGTGTAAGATTTGAGAGCGCTCTGTTGAAGTTTCTGGGCGAATCCAAAAGTCCCGCTGAGACTAGAGTTGTGGGGATGAGGCTCAGGATGGCTTAGCCCCTCCACACCCTGTTGATGCCCCACACAATCCAAATGGGTATGAAGCTTTCCAGATGTGCCACCCAACGCGCCCTGGGTGCGACGCCCTATCGGCACCGCCACTGTTCATGTTGGATTACTCTCTATTTAGAGGCGACTGTCTTTATGGTGGGTAGTCGGGTGACCTTAGTGACCTCTGACAGCTGAGTCTTGCTCCTGTTCAGTGAAGGTCTTAAAACATTTCGTCATCTAAGTAATTATGTTTTGTCGCGGAGACAATAAATTGTGGCAAGGGAAGAGCAGCATGAAGATTTTGAGAAAATATTTGTAATATTTAGAAATAAAGAGACGTATTTTATCGTCATACCGGAAGTAGATTCATTTTATCATCTGTAGCTCTAAAACAGCGGTTCTCAATCTGTGAATCTCGACCCCTTTTGGGGGTCGGAGGAACCTTACACAAGGATCGCCTTAAGACAATCGGAGAACAATTATTTATGAAGTAGCAGCGAAATAATTGTATGGTTTGGGGGTCACCACAACATGAGGAACTGTATTAAAGGGTCGCGGCATTAGGAAAGTTGAGAACCACTGCTCTAAAAGAAGAGAGAATGGCTTATATTGAAAGGCCAAAATTGAATATGACACGGCGTCAATGACTCACGTCTGTCATCTTGTGACACAGTCGACATGGACACTATTTGACACGGTTATGGAGACAAGGCGTCAATGACTCACGTCTGTCATCTTGTGACACAGTCGACATGGACACTATTTGACACTGTTATGGAGACAAGGCGTCAATGACTCACGTCTGTCATCTTGTGACACAGTCGACATGGACACTATTTGACACGGTTATGGAGACAAGGCGTCAATGACTCACGTCTGTCATCTTGTGACACAGTCGACATGGACACTATTTGACACGGTTACGGAGACAAGGCGTCACTGACTCACGTCTGTCATCTTGTGACGCAGTCGACATGGACACTATTTGACACTGTTATGGAGACAAGGCGTCAATGACTCACGTCTGTAATCTTGTGACGCAGTCGACATGGACACTATTTCACACGGTTATGGAGACAAGGCATCAATGACTCACGTCTGTCATCTTGTGACGCAGTCGACATGGACACTATTTGACACGGTTATGGAGACAAGGCGTCACTGACTCACGTCTGTCATCTTGTGACGCAGTCGACATGGACACTATTTGACACGGTTATGGAGACAAGGCGTCAAGGACTCACGTCTGTCATCTTGTGACGCAGTCGACATGGCCACTATTTGACACGGTTATGGAGACAAGGCGTCAATGATTCACGTCTGTAATCTTGTGACACATTCGACATGGACACTATTTGACACGGTTATGGAGACAAGGCGTCCATGATTCACGTCTGTCATCTTGTGACGCAGTCGACATGGACACTATTTGACACGGTTATGGAGACAAGGCGTCGAGGAGTCACGTCTGTCATCTTGTGACACAGTCGTCATGGACACTATTTTAAACGGAAATGGAGACAAGGCGTCAAGGACTCACGTCTGTCATCTTGTGACACAGTCGACATTTACACTTTGCAAAATCAATTTGATTTGTTTTGTATTGTTGTATACACACACATGTGTGAAGGTAGACAACTCTAGGAGATTTTTATTTTGAGTCTTTCGGATTGCAATTTCGACTACGATCATTTAGAGTCTATGACTTTTTTTCTACCTTGATGAGGCAAGATTACAAACTATTGCGATTCGGTTGAGGACTGTTCTTTCATGTATTTGGGAAACAAAATGCTACATTCATAGTCTTTGCCTTCAAAGTATAAATAATGAAGTATCTTTAATTGATAGTGACTTATCACCGTGCTACTATCAAAGTGGACGCGATTAAAACTAGGCGATGCTATGCATAGGGCAGGAGACCGAGAGGAATGGAGAGGAATAGTGGACATGTCATCTGTGGCGCCCCAACGGTCGAAAGACTACGGGACATGATGATGATGATGATGATGATCAGTTGGAAACGATCTACTTCGAGTCTCAGTGGGACACACTGGTGGCCGAATGTCTTACGGCTCGTGAAACAAAACAGATCATGCGCACGGCAAACATTTTGTCACGCATCGTCCACATCCGTTGATTTTATTTATTTTTTTTCCTCCTGTTGATCTTGTTTTTTTCTTCACACGTTGTCGCTGGTAACCTCCAGACAGACAGAACAGACCAGAGAGACCTCACATAACCACTTCCAGAACATGGTCATTTGGCGTCCACACACACAATGGACACTGTGGGGGCACACAAAGGGGAGAGGAAATGAGAGGGTGAAAGGAACAGTTGATTGAAACGCCAATCTATCGTGTACTGGCAACAGTGGGAATCAATCGATCAATCAATCAATCGATAGGGTTGTGGAGCGTTGCCGGTGACAAACTTCAGAGGTTCTATTTAAAAAAAAAAAAATAATAATAAAAAGAGCAAATCGACGTTTAAAGAACTCAGCGAGTGGTTCTCAAATAATAAGGTCCGGGGCTTTTAGTGCATTCATGGGAATTAATCAAGGATTATAGACTTTGAGAAAATGGATTTAAAATATTTTTAAAAAGTCCTTTACATTAACTTCGCTTTTGTTCCTGGGTGGATGGCTTCAGACGGCTAAATGACCCACTTCCCATCAACCCATCGAACTGAAACTTGGCACATAGACTCGTTGCCGGCGTCAACACATCCTTTCAAATTTCCTGACCTGTCCAAAAACCCCGCAAAAGACGTTTTTCGAGGAGAAGGGAAATTTCCGACAGCTGCACTAAAAACAATATCGTCAATGCGTTCCTTGTGTAATATTTTATTTTGCGTTTTTTGAAATAGTTGGTGCAATAAATCTGCGGCATAACAACTGGTGGCTTATTAGAATATTATTGACTAGATATAGCCGGCCAAACATTGGTAGGAGCAATGCGTGAACTTCCCATCTACTAGATATAGCACGCCAAACATTGGTGACAGCAATGCGTGAACTTCCCATCTACTAGATATAGCACGCCAAACATTGGTGACAGCAATGCGTGAACTTCCCATCTACTAGATATAGCACGCCAAACATTGGTGACAGCAATGCGTGAACTTCCCATCTACTAGATATAGCACGCCAAACATTGGTGACAGCAATGCGTGAACTTCCCATCTACTAGATATAGCACGCCAAACATTGGTGACAGCAATGCGTGAACTTCCCATCTACTAGATATAGCCGGCCAAACATTGGTAGGAGCAATGCGTGAACTTCCCATCTACTAGATATAGCACGCCAAACATTGGTGACAGCAATGCGTGAACTTCCCATCTACTAGATATAGCACGCCAAACATTGGTGACAGCAATGCATGAACTTCCCATCTACTAAAGTTACTTGAGAAAACTTGAACTCAAGTAACACACTTTTAATAATCCCAAATTTCGCTACACACCTCCCCCCCCCCCCCCCCCAATGAGACGCCACTGCAAACTTTTTATTTCACGCCCAGTGAACTATATAACATATTCTGATGTCCCAACCACTTTTAAACCGAATATTTTTACCCCATATTTAATTTGAGAGGATTTCATTTGCCGAAAAGAAAATATGACGCATATAAATGCATTTGCGCTATTAAAAAAATCCAATAGCGCAGTTATCGCGAATTATATTTTACGCACTATTGAACTCATTATTAAACCATACATACTTACAAACATAGTAGAATTATTTGTTATATACTCTCAATACCAATTTTGCTGAATAGGAAGCAATCTATTAGGGAGCAGTCCACGCGTCACACCAGAGGCGTAATATATATATGAGATGTTCAGGGTCGTGAAAAAATGTGCGGTAGCTAACCTTGATGAGGGGAGGGGGGTGTTGCGTTACTTCTATGATTGTTTTGTCAAATATTCAGCCCCCCCCTCCTCCTTTTTCCGGCCCATTGCTCGAAATTATATTTTATAAAGGTTTCATACGGAAAACTAGATGTTAGGGATTGTTTAATTATATATATATATACAAATTTAAACTTTAACCAACATTATATAATATATAATCCCTGATCCTGATATATGTTAGGTGAACATTCAAAAATATATATAATCCCTGATCCTGATATATGTTAGGTGAACATTCAATAATATATATAAAATGAATATTCGATGATGCGTGTGATGTGAACGTTCTGGGTTTTAGGACGTTTGTTACGGTTTGTAATGGTTTGTCATGGTTTGTCACGGTTTGTCATGGTTTGTCACGGTTTGTCATGGTTTGTTATAAGCAGGATCCAGTTCAATTTAATACACAATTTAAAAAAAAATTAAAAAATGTAAAATTAAACAAATAATTGTATTATTTTTTTTTTTAAAGTATCAAAAGATCGGGTCCATCTGTAACCGGTAATAAATAAATAACACAATTAATAATATATATATACATAATTTGAATTGGTCATTAGTAGGTGACAAATAGTTGGGCTCTTTTTAATACACCCCAATAATAATTTTAAATGTCCTGATTTCAAATTTAGAATTTTTAAATATCTTTGTTTCAAGTTTTAGAATTTTTAAATTCCTGGTTTTAAATTTGAAAAATTTAAAATTAAAAAAATTACTAGATTTTAATTTTTTTTAAAAAAAGATTATCACTTTAGATATAGACCTATGTTTACTCTCTGATAAAAAAAAATATTTACTGTCACGGGCTAGAAATACACGGCATCTCCGCGAATAGTTCCGGTCGCACTTTTGTGTGCAATTAAGAAATGGTTATTAAACATGCGCACCAAACAGGAAACTGTCTTAACGGATTGGTCTGAATCAAGTTGTCCAAGTCTCTGGTAGTGAAAACTATGGCTTAAACGTTGTCAACAGGTGAAATCTTTTTTTTTTTTTTAATTTAGCTTTTCATTTTGCTGCCACAAGAAGGAGACGGACATTGCAGCTATGTCACCTGACATAAATAAATTACATATATCAACATTCCATTTATGTTATGTCAACAGACAAATCCACCAAAAAATGGCATGGATATACATTGTTATATTTATTCTACTTACAGCATATTATTCCGTTTCATTTTTAATTTTTTTTTAAATTTTTTAAATAATTTGTATGTGTTATAAAACGACAAGAAGACACACCTCTGGTTGACCACGTCCATTCCGACCAACACACCTTCGTCATTTAGGCCTATGGCCGCCATCCTAACTAAGCGACGAAGAAATTTAAAATGGTTCGGTTAAGATGTTAGTTAAATTAAGGGTAGAAGGGGACGCAGTGAGGACAACTTAGACGGAGAAATGGGGGTGGGGGGTATCTGACCGCTTGGACTGGACACACCAGACAGTAGTCGCATAACACCGACCGCCAAGACCGACCAGGGTGAGTCACACCCGGTGCCCGTTAAGAGGGAGGCGCATAACCACTGCAGAGCCAGGGAGGAAGAGGGAGAAGAAAAGCAAGAAAGAAACCCAGAAAGGGGGGTGGGTGACGGAGGAGTCGTATTGGCAAAAACATTAACAAGGAGGATACGGGCATCAGAGGACAGGAGAGGCGGCAGGGGGGCTAGAGGGGGGAACGGGGGGGGGGGTGGATAACCTTTATGTAAAAATGACACAGGTGTTCCGACGGTAATGAAAAAAATAGGAATTGGTTCAACGCCATTCTTTACGACGTATCTCCTCCTCTTCCCACAGCCCTCCCCGTCCCCAGTCCCTGATCCCCCCCCCCCCCCCGGCGTGGCCTGTTTACTTAATTTACCTGGCCCCATGCCCGCACCGCTATGTTCCCTTGGCACGTGCGCTCCTCGGCTTGAATTATGTTTGTGGATCGAGGGGTGGGGACACGCTCACTACCAGCCTGGTGGTGACTGAAACGGTCACTGCTACACACACGATTCATCTGTGCCATAAATTTACAACTATTTCTTGACTGCTTCACTCACAATTGTTGGCAGAATTCAATGTAAGACCTTAGTGCTAAAACTACTTAAGTCACATTTTTGTTAAAATCAATCTAAACTGTGATCTTTTCTTACCCAGTTTAGCCAAGTGTACTGCATAAATTTGAAGACATTAAAATGTGCACTAGGCCCTTAATTAAACAAGACAAAAAATGAAAACAGTCATATTTTATAGACGAAAAATATATGTGAACTTGATTATCTCAAAATGTGCATTTTTGTGACTTAAGTACTTTTAGCACTAAGGTCTTCAATTTAAGTTTCATACATATTATATGTCCTTATTTATTGTCTTAAAAATTGAAAGAATAACTCTGAATTTGTTGGCAGTCTGGCAAAATTAATTCATTCAGAAATGTCTAAAACAAATAATAATAATTTATATTTATATATATATAACGTGTTACTTTAAATAGAATGTAATTAAATTTTTGAAATGCTCGGGGTAAATGCAATCATGAGATCAATCGCTAAAGAAACTGTAAATGATGTAAATGATGTAAAGGTAATAATAAAAGGATCAGCACACGACGTGTGTAAATATGGAAGTGACCAGTGACTCAATAGTCACGTGGACAAAACCAGTTTGATTTGGTTTGTTGATAAAAGCAGCCACCAAACGAAAATAATTTTGAAACAAAAAGAGGAATATTAAATATCTTATTTATTCAGATATATTTTAACCTTTTTTTTCCCTGATAGTTTTGTTAAATATTTATGTGTGAACAAAGAATATTTTCTAGTGAAACCGTTGAACTAGTTCAAGACCATGTTTTTCAGTTTATAATTGTTCCTTAGAGACACGCTATATCATAGTCCTGTCTTTGCATAGATCCCTGTTAAATGGCAACACCAAATCCATCAAAAACACGCACAAGAACACATACAAACACAAAAAGACACAAAAGAACACATAACAGACACAAAAGTGCACATCAAACACAAAAAGACACAAAAGAACACATAACAAACACAAAAAGACACAAAAGAACACATAACAAACACAAAAAGACACACAAGAACACATAACAGACACAAAAGTGCACATAAAAACACAAAAAACACAACACGAAATTTAAAAAAAACACAAAAAAGAACACACAAATAAAGAAAATCCACAAAAACAAACACATCATTCCATTTAAAAGTTTATATCATGTCTATTAACCATATTCTTAATTAACCCACTTGATTCAGGTTTAAAGGGACGGCTTCGAAACATAGTTACCTTTACAAAATAAGAACTGACGTTTAACTTTTGTAACATCCCTTGTTCCCATGAGTTACAAATCTGTTGTCTGAACACGCGATGACTGACTAAAAATAAAACCTAGACACAGACACTCCATCAAGAAACTCCCCAGTTTCACCCGGCGATGAGCAGTATTACTCACTCAACTCGTCTGCCTCGTCATGGCTCTAAGGATGAGGTGTGTCACATCGGCCAACGTTATCGATCTGAGGCTCTCCAGCAGCCCCTGTTGTAAGCAAGGGGGGAGACTGGTACGGGCAAGTGACCTCATGTCTTAGATATCAAACCTCCGGTTGGGAATTTTCGTGACCTGTGACGTCACATACGCCCGGAACCAGGCTCGGATACCGTGAGTAGTGTGCTGTCTTTTACAAGGCGCAGAGTTGACCATTACCCCGTTGCAACGATATTGTTCTACCATGCAGCGATTCCCAATCCTCTTTATTACATTCTAAAACTAGTAAAATTCGTATTAAAACAGATACGTGTGCAATGTTGTAGCTAGGGTTAATGGCACCCAGGGCGGGACAAGTTTTATTTTGCTGCCCAAATCCTCAAGACACACAAATATTTTTTTTTTTAAAATATGCTAAAATTAAAAAAAAATTGCAGTTGGTGGAAAAGACGGCCCCTAGAAATTTATTAAAAAAGATAACACCCAGGGCGCCTACCCCCTTCCTATGCCACAATGTGGATGACGATTATTGGTAAAAAATAAAATGTCTACTGCGCCTCTAAACACGATTCGTGATGCTACACGGACAGACGCGTAGCTAAGGGGGAAAGAGGGGGGCGGATGTCCCTCGGCGCCAGACTAGTTAGGGGCGCCAAAGTGTACTTTGATATTATTTTATTGATGAAAATAATAGGTTTAAGAGTTAAAAAAGAAAGGGGGGCTCTTTAAAATGAATCTTGTACTCGGGCGCCAAACACTCTAGCTACGCCTCTGTTACATGGGATTTCTTTGCAGTACAGAGCTTAGAAAATCTCCGTCATTTGAGACGGTGTCATTAAACATTAGTCCCTCCCTACCAGACATTAGTCCCTCCCTACCAGACATTAGTCCCTCCCTACCAGACATTAGTCCCTCCCTACCAGACATTAGTCCCTCCCTACCAGACATTAGTCCCTCCCTACCCAACAAAATAAATACATTTAGATTTCATTATTGACTTGTCGACAACGACACTTCATCTAAAACATTAATATGCTGGACATTACTGGACATTACTGGACATTACTGGACATTACTGGACATTACTGGACATTGAACTCAACTATAATATCTGTTTAAGATGCTTTTGTTTTTGTTAACGTCACCTGGCTTGAAAACACTGAGATAAACATCTCAAAAGTACCGGTACATACCTGGATGATGTACATGGCTGATGTACATGGCTTATGTACATGGCTGATGTATATGGCTGATGTACCTGGCTGATGTAATGGATGATGTACATGGCTGGTGTACATCGCTGATGTACATGGCTGATGTACGTGGCTGGTGTACATGGCTTATGTACATGGCTGATGTACATGACTGATGTACATGGCTGGTGTACATGGCAGATGTACATCGCTGATGTACATGGCTGGTGTACATGTCTGATGTACATGGCTGGCTGATGTACATGGCTGATGTACATGTCTGATGTACATGGCTGGCTGATGTACATGGCTGATGTACATGGCTGGCTGATGTACATGGCTGATATACATGGCTGGCTGATGTACATGGCTGATGTACATGGCTGGCTTATGTACATGGCTGATGTACATGACTGATGTACATGGCTGGCTAATGTACATGGCTGGCTGATGTACATTGCTGGCTCATGTACATGGCTTGCTGATGTACATGGCTGGGTGATGTACATGGCTGGGTGATGTACATGGCTGGCTGATGTACATTGCTGATGTACATGGCTGGATGATGTATATGGCTGGCTGATGTACATGGCTGGCTGATGTACATGGCTTGCTGATGTACATGGCTGGCTTTTGTACATGGCTGATGTACTTGGCTGGCTGATGTACAAGGCTGGCTGATGTACATTGCTGATGTACATGGCTGGCTGATGTACATGGTTGTTATACATGGCTAATATACTTGGCTGATGTACATGGCTGGCTGATGTACATGGCTGGCTGATGTACATGGCTTATGTACATGGCTGATGTATATGGCTGATGTACCTGGCTTTTGTACATGGATGATGCACATGGCTAATGTACTTGGCTGATGTACATGGCTGGCTGATGTACATAACTGGCTGATGTACTTGGCTGATGTATATGGCTGATGTAATGGCTGGTGTACATGGCTGATGTACATGGCTGATGTACATGGCTGGTGTACATGGCTGATGTACATGGCTGATGTACATGGATGATGTAATGGCTGGTGTACATGGATAGTGTACATGGCTGGTGTACATGGCTGGCTGATGTACATGGCTGGTGTACATGGCTGTTGTACTTGGCTGGTGTACATGGCTGGTGTACATGGCTGATGTACATTGCTGATTTACATGGCTGATGTAATGGTTGATGTACCTGGCTTTTGTACATGGCTGATGCACATGGCTAATGTACTTGGCTGATGTACATGGCTGGCTGATGTACATAACTGGCTGATGTACTTGGCTGATGTACATGGCTGATGTAATGGCTGGTGTACATGGCTGATGTACATGGCTGATGTACATGGCTGGTGTACATGGCTGATGTACATGGCTGATGTACATGGCTGATGTAATGGCTGGTGTACATGGCTGGTGTACATGGCTGGTGTACAATGCTGGCTGATGTACATGGCTGGTGTACATTGCTGTTGTACTTGGCTGGTGTACATGGCTGGTGTACATGGCTGGTGTACATGGCTGATGTACATGGATGATGTAATGGCTGGTGTACATGGATAGTGTACATGGCTGGTGTACATGGCTGGCTGATGTACATGGCTGGTGTACATGGCTGTTGTACTTGGCTGGTGTACATGGCTGGTGTACATGGCTGATGTACATTGCTGATTTACATGGCTGATGTAATGGTTGATGTACCTGGCTTTTGTACATGGCTGATGCACATGGCTAATGTACTTGGCTGATGTACATGGCTGGCTGATGTACATAACTGGCTGATGTACTTGGCTGATGTACATGGCTGATGTAATGGCTGGTGTACATGGCTGATGTACATGGCTGATGTACATGGCTGGTGTACATGGCTGATGTACATGGCTGATGTACATGGCTGATGTAATGGCTGGTGTACATGGCTGGTGTACATGGCTGGTGTACAATGCTGGCTGATGTACATGGCTGGTGTACATTGCTGTTGTACTTGGCTGGTGTACATGGCTGGTGTACATGGCTGGTGTACATGGCTGATGTACATTGCTGATTTACATGGCTGATGTAATGGCTGATGTAATGGCTGATGTAATGGTTGATGTACATGGCTGATCTAATTGCTGATGTAATGGCTGATGTACATGGCTGGTGTACATTGCTGGTGTACATGGCTGGTGTACATGGCTGGCTGATGTACATGGCTGGTGTACATGGCTGGCTGATGTACATGGCTGGCTGATGTACATGGCTGGTGTACATGGCTGATGTACATGGCTGGTGTACATGGCTGATTATATGCCTGGTGTACATGGCTGGTGTACTATGGATGTTGTACATGGCTGGTGTACATGACTGATGTACATGGCTTATGTACATGTCTGATGTACATGCTGATGTACATGGCTGGTGTACATGGCTGATGTACATGGCTGGTGTACATGGCTGATGTACATGGCTGATGTACATTGCTGGTGTACATTGCTGATGTACATGGCTGATGTAATGGCTGATGTACATAGCTGATGTAATGGCTGATGTAATGGCTGATGTAATGGCTGATGTAATAGCTGATGTAATGGCTGATGTACATGGCTGGTGTACATTGCTGTGTACATGGCTGGTGTACGTGGCTGGTGTACATGGCTGGTGTACATGGCTAGTGTACATGGCTGGTGTACATGGCTAGTGTACATGGCTGGTGTACATGGCTGGTGTACATGGCTGTTGCACATGACTGATGTACATGGCTGGCTGATGTAATGGCTGATGTACATGGCTGGTGTACATGGCTGGTGTACATGGCTGGCTGATGTTATGGCTGATGTACATGGCTGGTGTACATGGCTGGTGTACATGGCTGATGCAGGGGATAAAAAACGATACAGCATTTACAATTTTGGGAGGAAGTGGGGAGGGTGGGGATGGGTAGTTATCAGAAGAACAAAGGGATGATACAAACTAAAAAGCCAGGATACTTGGCTATAACGAAAGCGATGATACAAACTAAAAAGCCAGGATACTTGGCTATAACGAAAGCGATGATACTAAAAAAAGCCAGGATACTTGGCTATAACGAAACTATGATACAAACAAAAAAGTCCAGGATACTTTGCTATAACGAAACGATTATACAAAGAAAAGCCCATGATACTTGGCTATAACGAAACGATGATACAAACAAAAAAGTCCCGGATACTTTGCTATAACGAAACGATTATACACAGAAAAGCCCATGATACTTGGCTTAGGTGGTGAAAACGTATTTGACATTACAGCTTGCAGCAACGCCTTCCATTCTTAATGATAGGAGTGCATTTAAAATAGTGTTTGTTTAGATCTATAGAGCAACTTGAGCGCTGCTCTCATCTGTGCTTATCAACATCTAAAATAAAACGACCAGCGTCAAGAGTCTGATTCTGTGTGTCATACGACAAAATAATGCCGCACCCCATCAGCAGGCACTTCGTCTGACATTGCTGGATTAAAAGCCAGCATAAAAAGCCCCGCTATAACTTTAACACCCGAAACTTAATATTTAAACTACCCTTCCCCGAATCCACCGCTAACCACCCCGGAATACACCATTTACGCCCCCCCTCCCCAAATTCTTCACTTACCACCCCCGGGGGGCACGAATCTACTCCTACAATCAGATACGACAATCGTATTAATAAAATCACGTTAAGTCAGCAAGAAGAAAAAAAATAGATAATTGTACCACTACTAAAAATGTGTGCGCCCCCTTCCCCCCCCCCTCCTTTTTCTAACCACAATTCTTGATCCACGCCTCATTGAAAAATTGATCGTCTCCCTTCCGCCCCTGACATCTTACTTCAAAACGTGCACGGCCATGTTGATTTTATTTTGAGCTTACTCAAATGTCCCCAACTTTCCCAACGTTCCCAATGTTCTCAATGTTTCCAATGTTCCCAATGTTCCTAATGTTCCCAACGTTCCAAACGTTCCTAATGTTCCCAACGTTCCTAATGTTCCCAATGTTCCCAATAAATTATGTGTGTTTTCCCCGTTTGGGGGCGGGGGGGGGGTTGCATCTTTAGAAGTTCGCCCCTGCTTTCAAGTTTAATATCTATCACCCCCCCCCCCCCAATTTTTCCCTCGAACAACCGGCCTGGAGTTGCATTTCTTTCAGAGTGAGTTTAAATAACAGTGACTGTATTCAATATATTGGATCATTTTATTGTATAACATTCTGCGAACATGTCAGATATCTGACACAGGGAGCGTCTTTGGATGAGGGAGCACATTTTCATCAAACCACCCCCCCCCCCACACACACACACACAACCCAACCCAACTCGAGTTATCGTTAGATATCTAAAGATCTAAATCTAAAGAATATACATTGTTAAAAGATGTAGCACATTGTTAAAAGATGTAGCACATTGTTAAAAGATGTAGCACATTGTTAAAAGATGTAGCACATTGTTAAAAGATGTAGCACATTGTTAAAAGATGTAGCTAAAGCACATGTTCTGTGTAGTTCCTGGTCTGTCTTTTTTCTCCAAAACCCGCCGCTGGTTCTGGCCTATTCTGAATCACAGACCCCCCCCCCCCCCACCACACCCAGCTACCACCCCCACCACCAATACAAGCTGAAATTATGGTTTTCCATACTTCATTCATTAGTACGAGTCTATTACGAGATTCAACGAGTCTATTACGAGATTCAACAGACTTCAGCTCAGGATCGAAAGCGTCCAGATGTAAAATAATAAAATTCACACGAAGCGATATGCACCATAAGCTAAACATACAACGAAGGAAAAAAAATGGGGGGTGGAGAGGGGGGGAGCGGTTGGCGAAGCTGTTGTTTCGATACTGCCATAACTTAGTAGCCCACGTATCGCATTCAGATGACGGTATCGCCCTCACGAGACGCAGAGCAGTGGTTCCGTATTCAAATGATCATAAGAATTGTGCCATTTGCCTTTGTAATATTATAGATGGGGTCGTGATGGCAAAGAACCCCAACAAGGGGAGGTAAGAGGGTGGAGGGTGTTAGAGTCTTCGGACGGCATGATAAGATTCAATGTCAGTGGGTTAGATTACCTTAATACTGTGTTTATCTTGTGGGGGCCAGGTAGCGAGTAGAGTAGCCCAGGTAGCGAGTAGAGTAGCCCTTACATTGACTTGAGGCGTAGGGGTATAAGAGGGAAAAAATTGTATTGTAAAGCAAAAATAATTCAAAACATGCCAAAAATATATTTGTTTCAATTTTTCAATTAAGGATCGAATCCGGTTAAAAGGTCTGTAATTCTGCTACAGAATTCTTGAAGAACATTTGATTGAGATTTGAGATCAACTTTTTTGTTGTTGTCTTTTTACCTAAATGTGTTTTTTTTTAAAGATATAAGAGGAGTGAATTGAACACTGGTCACTGGAGACTGCAGAGATAGAATGGGGTTGGGGGGCAAGGGGGAGGGGCGCGCCTAGGCGTTGCAGGGATTATGCATCCACGACAAAAGCAGGGAGCGCGGGTTCCGAGGTCAACAAGAGAGCCAGTTTGATCACATGACCCGGAGGTGTGAGAGGAGCAGCAGACACCTGCGCGCGCACCCATTTTGCAGACAGCGTTATCGATTCGGGAGAGTCATGTGCCCCTGCGGATAATTCCTGGACATAGAGGGTGGCGTGGTGGGGTGGGTAAGGTAGGGTGGGGTGGGTGAGAGGTGGGGGTGGGAGGTGGCGGTGGGAGGTGGAGGTCGCTAAAAAAATAATAACAACACAAAAAAAAAAGCAAAAACAACGAAAACATTCCAATCCTTAAAAAGAATGAAGCAAATAAAAATTTATAATTTTGTCTTTTCAAATGAATGAGGGAGTTGGTGATAGTTGTAAAGAAAATAGGTGGGAAAGGGAGTTAATAAGAATTCAAAGAAATAATCCAAGGAATAAATATCCATAAGAAAATAGGTTAAGGAGAAACGGATCGGTCGGAGTGTTGGGGGGGGGGGGGTCTCTGTTGTAAACATGAGTTACTGTATGTGGGTGGGTGTGTATGTCTGTGGTTGCGGAGAGCGGGTGCGGGTATGTGTGTGTGTGTGTGTGGTTGGTTGTATGTGTGCGTGTGTGTGTGGGTTGGAGCTGATTTACATTTATCGAACACGCATCCAGAACCGAGACATCTTATGAAGTCATACTTATAAATAGCATATGACGTAACGTTACGCTCTCGCTTGATGGGGAAACAAGCCGGTACGCCTTGAGAGTCGGTCATGGTAGGGTTAACTTCTCATTGGTAAGGAAAAGTGGCCTTATACTGTACACCAGCGGTTCTCCTCCTGTGGGTTGCGACCATTTTGGTAATCGAACGAACCTTACACGGGGGGGTCGCCTCAGACCATCGCAAAACACATATCTATGAAGTAGCAACAAAAATAATGTCATGGTTGGGGCTCACCACAATATTATGAGCTGTACTTAAGGGTCGCGGCCTTAGGAAGGTTGAGAACCGTTTGCTGCAGACGTATGACGGAGGCTAATATAGACCGTTTCTATACAAAATTATGTCAATGTACAGTATCATTGACAAGTGGAACATTTGACAGACCACATTTTGTGGTGTCACAACGAGGAGTCCTGTTTGTGGAGATTGAATTTATTTAACCTATGCGTAACGTTGAATTGTCTTTAAATCATACAGCGTTGAACCAACAGTTCGATGATGTTATCAAGACGTCCAACAGCTACTTGATTTTATCAAGATGTCCAACAGCTACATGATTTTATCAAGACGTCCAACGGCTCGATGATGTTATCAAGACGTCCAACAGCTACATGATTTTATCAAGACGTCCAACAGCTTGATGATGTTATCACGACGTCCAACAGCTCCATGATTTTATCAAGACGTCCAACAGCTACATGATTTTATCAAGAGGTCAAACAGCTCGATGATTTTATCAAGACGTCCAATAGCTACATGATTTTATCAAGACGTCCAACAACTCGATGATGTTATCAAGACGTCCAACAGCTCGATGTTGATATCAAGACGTCCAACAGCTCAATGATGTTATCAAGACGTCCAACAGCTCCATGATTTTATCAAGACGTCCAACAGCTCGATGATGTCATCAAGACGTCCAACAGCTCGATGATGTTATCAAGACGTCCAACAGCTCGATGATTTTATCAAGACGTCCAACAGCTCGATGATGTTATCAAGAAGTCCAACAGCTCGATGATGTTATCAAGACGTCCAATAGCTCCATGATTTTATCAAGACGTCCAACAGCTCGCTGATTTTATCAAGACGTCCAACAGCTCGATGATGTTATCAAGACGTCCAACAGCTCTATGATGTTATCAAGATTTCCAACAGCTCGATGATGTTATCACGACGTCAAACCGCTCGATGATGTTATCAAGACGTCCAACAGCTCGATGATGTTATCAAGACGTCCAACAGCTCGATGATGTTATCAAGACGTCCAACAGCTCGATGATGTTATCACGACGTCCAACAGCTCGATGATTTTATCAAGACGACCAACGGCTCTATGATGTTATGAAGATGTCCAACAGCTCGATGATTTCATCAAGATGTCCAACAGCTCGATGATTTCATCAAGATGTCCAACAGCTCGATGATTTCATCAAGATGTCCAACAGCTACTTGATTTCATCAAGATGTCCAACAGCTCGATGATTTCATCAAGACGTCCAACAGCTCGATGATTTCATCAAGACGTCCAACAGCTCGATGATTTCATCAAGACGTCCAACAGCTCGATGATTTCATCCAGACGTCCAACAGCTCGATGATTTCATCAAGACGTCCAACAGCTCGATGATTTCATCAAGACGTCCAACAGCTCGATGATTTCATCAAGACGTCCAACAGCTCGATGATTTCATCAAGACGTCCAACAGCTCGATGATTTCATCAAGACGTCCAACAGCTCGATGATGTTATCAAGACGTCCAACAGCTCCATGATTTTATCAAGACGTCCAACAGCTCGCTGATTTTATCAAGACGTCCAACAGCTCGATGATGTTATCAAGACGTCCAACAGCTCGATGATGTTATCAAGATGTCCAACAGCTCGATGATGTTATCACGACGTCCAACAGCTCGATGATGTTATCAAGACGTCCAACAGCTCGATGATGTTATCAAGACGTCCAACAGCTCGATGATGTTATCAAGACTTCAAACAGCTCGATGATGTTATCAAGACGTCCAACAGCTCGATGATGTTATCACGACGTCCAACAGCTCGATGATTTTATCAAGACGACCAACGGCTCTATGATGTTATGAAGATGTCCAACAGCTCGATGATTTCATCAAGATGTCCAACAGCTCGATGATTTCATCAAGATGTCAAACAGCTACTTGATTTCATCAAGATGTCCAACAGCTCGATGATTTCATCAAGATGTCCAACAGCTCGATGATTTCATCAAGACGTCCAACAGCTCGATGATTTCATCAAGACGTCCAACAGCTCGATGATTTCATCAAGATGTCCAACAGCTCGATGATTTCATCAAGATGTCCAACAGCTCGATGATTTCATCAAGACGTCCAACAGCTCGATGATTTCATCAAGACGTCCAACAGCTCGATGATTTCATCAAGACGTCCAACAGCTCGATGATTTCATCAAGACGTCCAACAGCTCGATGATTTCATCAAGACGTCCAACAGCTCGATGATTTCATCAAGACGTCCAACAGCTCGATGATTTCATCAAGACGTCCAACAGCTCCATGATTTCATCAAGACGTACAACAGCTCGATGATTTCATCAAGACGTCCAACAGCTCGATGATTTCATCAAGACGTCCAACAGCTCGATGATTTCATCAAGACGTCCAACAGCTCGATGATTTCATCAAGACGTCCAACAGCTCGATGATTTCATCAAGACGTCCAACAGCTCGATGATTTCATCAAGACGTCCCACAGCTCCATGATTTCATCAAGACGTCAAACAGCTCCATGATTTCATCAAGACGTCCAACAGCTCCATGATTTCATCAAGACGTCCAACAGCTCCATGATTTCACCAAGACGTCCAACAGCTCCATGATTTCATCAAGACGTCCAACAAACTATCCGTATGAAATCCATTTTATGGACACCCCAAGAATTTTTTTAATCATTAGAAACCGACAAAAACAAACCATACTTTTTCTTTTTTTTACACTGCGATTTTTAAATACAGGAATTGCTTGTATTCTTTTTTCGTTTTCACATTATCGTTAAATATTTTAGCGTATACAATTATTTTAGCGTATACAAATATTTTAGCGTATACAAATATTTTAGCGTATACAAATATTTTAGCGTATACAAGTATTTTAGCGTATACAAATATTTTAGCGTATACAATTGTTTCTGTGGCTTTGGTTTAAAATGTTATTTTGTTTGTTTGTTTTGTTGTTTTGTTTTTTTGTCGGAATTACTACGATAAAAAACCAGGACGTCGCCCCTGACAGTGAAATACACCAACCAGGACACTCCAGGTCTGTAGCTCACCTTAGACTATTGCATGGTCTTTAACCCACTGCTACAAGCCACGACACAGTTAAGACACGACTGGCGCCATCCATGCTACAACGTGTATTGTAAATCATGACATAAGAGTGGTGCGCTATTGGGACGGACGTATCAGCCATGTTGTATAAAAGTAGTGCGCTACTGGGACGGAAATATCAGACATGTTGTATAAAAGTAGTCGCTACTGGGACTGACGTATCAGCCATGTTATATAAATATTAGTGCGCTACTGGGACGGACACATCAGACATGTCGTGGTAGTCACGTGTGGTCGGGAGCCATCAGTATGGCGCTGGTGGTCTCCAGGGCTCTTGGCGCCCTAAGCAGTTTAGTCACTCACGCAGAGAAATTCCCCAGTCTTCCCTCAACGTACGACGTTTGACGACTGCTGACCGCTGCTGACCACTGGCCACCGCTGGTAATTTCTTAATGACTTCTACTCCGCTGCTGAGAGGACTGGCATGGGGTTGTACTGAGAGGACTTGGTAGGGGGTTGTACTGAGACGACTGGCATGCTATATTGAGAGGACTAGTATGGGGTTGTACTGAGAGGACTTGGTAGGGGGTTGTACTGAAAGGACTGGCATGCTATGCTGAGAGGACTTGTATGGGGTTAGAATTGCACGAGGCAGAGGCGTTTCAAGTAACGTCAGAGGCGTCTCATGTACCGTCAGAACGTCAGAGGTGTGTCATGTAACGTTAGAGGCGTGTCATGTAACGTTAGAGGCGTGGCATGTAACGTTAGAGGCGTGTCATGTAACGTCAGAGGTGTGTCATGTAACGTTAGAGGTGTGTCATGTAACGTCAGAGGTGTGTCATGTAACGTCAGAGATGTGTCATGTAACGTTAGAGGTGTGTCATGTAACGTTAGAGGCGTGTCATGTAACGTCATAGGTGTGTCATGTACCGTCAGAACGTCAGAGTTGTGTCATGTAACGTCAGAACGTCAGAGGTTTGTCATGTAACGTCAGAGGTGTGTTATGTAACGTCAGAACGTCAGAGGCGTGTCATTTAACGTCGGGGGCGTGTCATGTAACGTCAGGGGCGTGTCATGTAACGTTTTATAAATGCGGGAAACCCTAAAACGCTCATTTATAAACATCATAACTCATTGCTGATATACGTTCCTTTCTGACGTTTTCTTAACTATGTTCATCTGATGGGTATGGAGGACACAGGGCTTAAGTAATACTAAACTTATATATTTATATATGCAATTTTTTAAACGTTACATATTATAATATACACATACTCCAGTAGTCTGTCGCTCGATAACCTCTGATATGCATCAGATTAATCAACTAGCCCTGTTCAAAGTCTGGTTCAACTAACCGTATTCAAAGTCTGGTTCAACTAACCGTATTCAAAGTCTGGTTCAACTAGCCCTGTTCAAAGTCTGATTCAACTAACCCTATTCAAAGTCTGGTTCAACTAACCCTGTTCAAAGTCTTGTTCAACTAGCCCTGTTCAAAGTCTGGTTCAACTAACCGTATTCAAAGTCTGGTTCAACTAACCGTATTCGAAGTCTGGTTCAACTAGCCCTGTTCAAAATGTGGTTCAAATAGCCCTGTTCAAAATGTGGTTCAAATAGCCCTGTTCAAAATGTGGTTCAAATAGCCCTGTTCAAAATGTGGTTCAAATAGCCCTGTTCAAAATGTGGTTCAAGTAGCCCTGTTCAAAATGTGGTTCAAATAGCCCTGTTCAAAATGTAGTTCAAATAGCCCTGTTCAAAATGTGGTTCAAAAAGCCCTGTTCAAAATGTGGTTCAAATAGCCCTGTTCAAAATGTGGTTCAAATAGCCCTGTTCAAAATGTGGTTCAAATAGCCCTGTTCAACAAATTGCTTCAACGAAGATATTTTTATGTTAATTCTTGCACTTGTTTGAGAAGTGATGTTAATTCTTGCACTTGTTTGAGAAGTGATGTTAATTCTTGCACTTGTTTGAGAAGTGATGTTAATTCTTGCACTTGTTTGAGAAGTGATCTGAAAAGAAATATTATGATCAATTTGTGTAAAGAGTTGTACTGATAGTATATTCTGTTGTTGTCTAATCTAAGTTCCGTACTCTGCACTCACATCTAAAATAATACTCGAAAAGAGAAGGAAAAAGAAAGTGGGGGAAAAGGTGGGGGGGGGGGGGGACAAGAAAAACAACATCATTATATCGATAACAAGATTGCTCTTACAAAGACTCCCATTTTCCTGCAACAAAACTCACTTACAACCCAGTGACCCACAAGAACCCATGGGTTGTCCAGTGCTCAACCCATCGCTAGGATGTGAGAGCGCAGTTCACCTATTCTTATGATCTCCGGCAAAGCCCTTCCCACCCTTCTAACAATCGCCTTACATACTAAAGCAAGCCGATTAGTTCACCGCCTTCTGACCACTGGTCACTCCAAAAGTAACAACAAGATAAGCTGATTTCACAATTTTTGATCAGGTACAAATAGGGACCACCCCGCGGTCATGCTATAGTCATTGGATAAACTTTTTGTTGTGGGGACATTATTAAATCAAACAATGCTATGCTTGTGTGAATATAAGACCAATCAAGTTATACGAAAGCCAAATAAATTTTTTTTAAAAATTGAATGTAGCGTTCAGGGCTCTTCAAAAGAGTAGTTTCAGTGACACCGCGAGGCCCCTTCAAGCTAAAGGTTTGGTAACCTCTGATAGGGTAATGACTGAAAAGGGTATTGTCACTATCCCTTGCTGAACATTCAAAGTCAGTTAGTGTATCGTGAGGTGATCTGGTCAGTAATGTCTGACTTGACATTTTCGAGATCATCCAATGCCTTTTTTGTTGTGTAAATTCCCTTCTTTAGGGACAACACTTCGTGAGTACCTTAATGAATGAACCTTCTACGCAATACCAAAACATTTAGCGACAACACTTCGTGAGTAGCTTAATGAATGAACCTTCTACGCAATACCAAAACATTTAGGGACAACACTTCGTGAGTAGCTTAATTATTATTATCTCATTAGGAAATGGCGTCAGCGGGCCGTCGAGCTTGCGGTCCTAATGCCCTCCCTGGCGGTCCTAATGCCCTCCCTGGCGTCCACCCACACCCGCCAGCCGCCGGGTGTCCCCGGCGCCGGGCCGTGCGGGAAGACGTCAGAGACCTCCTCGGACGTGGGACGCCCCCACCAGCAACTGCTCGATCGAGTTTGCTGATGGAGGCCCCCCCCCCGCCCGGAGACGTCTGGTCGACCGAAGACGCTGTGTTTCAAGCGTCCGTAGTCCACTCTCCTAGGGGCCGGGACGGTAAATTAACGTCCTAATATCTCCCCCCACCCGTCCCGGGGAAGCATCGGACGCCCTCTAAGAGGGATTCTACAGTGGGTTTCCACCTCGCAACTAGTTCGCGAAGTAGCTGGGACGAAACGGTTGCCTAGGAGCAGCTTGAGTAGCTTAATGAATGAACCTTCTACGCAATACCAAAACATTTAGGGCCAACACTTCGTGAGTACCTTAATGAATGAACATTCTACGCAATACCAAAACACTACAACAGGAAAGGATTTTTTAAAAATAATAATAATAATTATCGTAATTGCGTACTTTCAATACTAAATTAATTTTATAAAAAAACAACATCTAAAAACTAAGTTTTTCGCATAAATTTTTTAATGCGTTTTTTATCATTTTATTTTATATTAATATTCTGATGACCCACCCGCTTTATCAACGCAGATTTATTTCACCAACTATTTCAGAAACAACCAAAGAAAATTTTACGCCTTAACCCACTTGCGATATTTTTAAAAAAAGAATCTTATTTAGCGCAGTAATCGGGAATTTGATTACACGAATTCAGTGTGCCCATAATTCCTTTGTCTTCCCCTTGAAAAAAAAAATTTTGGTGGTTGGGTTGGAGAAAGTCGATAGAATGTCTTGTCCTTGGCAGCGAGTCAATGGGCCTAATTTTAGCTCGATAGGTTGACGGGAAGTGGTTCTATAGCTATCCGAAGTTAAGCCACACACCCAGCCTGAAATGAGCACACGATTAAAAGTGAAGTTAATATAAGCATCATGTTGAACTTTAAACTATTCTTTGTCTGTGTTGTAGCGTAACTGTGTTACTGTAACTATGTATCTGGCTGTGTAGCTATGTAAATGTGCGACTGGCTAATTGTATACCAGTGTAGCTGTGTTAATGGCTAGCTGTGTGACTGTGTAACTGTATAACTGTATAGATGTGTAACTCTGACTGTGTGACTTTCTAACTGTAACTGTAAAAATGTGTACCCATGACCGTGTGACTTACTAAGCGTATCTGTACAGATGTGTACCTCTGACCGTGTGATTTACTTACTGTAACTGTATAGATGTGTACCTCTGACCGTGTGACTTACTAACTGTATCTGTACAAATGTGTACCTCTGACTGTGTGACTTACTAACTGTATCTGTACAGATGTGTACCTCTGACCGTGTAACTTACTAACTGTATCTGTGTAACTTTAATTTCTAAAATGCATAAACTTTACAATATGAGTCTTTCTAAGCGTGCCTTGCATATCCCATCCAGGAAAGTATGTCAAGCGACAGCATTTTGAGCAGGGAGACTTCTCCATCTCCTAAGCCAACCAAGGAGGTCAAGGACGAAGAGGAGAAGGAGGCAGCAGCAGCTGCTGCTGACAACAATAACAGCAGCAGCATTGTTACAGGTAACGTATGAGCAATTTTACTTTTGACACCATTCACAGCAGCAGTGTTACGGGCAACATGTTTGGCATTTTAACACAAATGACGGGCAACATCAGCATTAATAGAGGTAATATTTAGAGAGTGTTTAGTAAAGACAGCAACGGAAGCGACATTGTTACAAGTAACATTTAGTTATATTTAAAGTTAAAAATTTAAAGCTACGAAATAAGATGGTACCACTAAGATGGTAACACTAAGAAGGGGCCACTAAGATGGAGCCACTAAGGTGGGACCACTAAGATGGTACCACTAAGATTGTACCACTAAGATGGTACCACTAAGATGGTAACACTAAGATGAGACCATTAAGATGATGCCGCTAAGATGGTGCCGCTAAGATGGTGCCACTAAGATGGTGCCACTAAGTTTGTGCCACTAAGATAGTGCCGCTAAGAAGAGGCTACTAAGATGGTACCTCTAAGGGGGGGCCATTAAGATGAGGCTACTAAGATGGTGCCACTATGATGGTACCACTAAGATGAAGCCATAACATGAGTCCACTAGGATGGTGACACTAAGATGGGGCCACTAAGATAGGGCCACTAAGATAGGGTCACTAAGATAGGGCCACTAAGATAGGGCCACTAAGATAGGGCAACTAAGATGGGGCCACTAAGATGGGGCCACTAAGATAGGGCCACTAAGATAGGGCCACTAAGATAGGGCCACTAAGATAGGGCCACTAAGATAGGGCCACTAAGATGGGGCCACTAAGATGGGGCCACAAAGATGGGGCCACTAAGATAAGGCCACTAAGATAGGGCCACTAAGATAGGGCCACTAAGATAGGGCCACTAAGATAGGGCCACTAAGATAGGGCCACTAAGATCGGGCCACTAAGATAGGGCTACTAAGATAGGGCCACTAAGAAAGGGCCACTAAGATGGGGCCACTAAGATGGGGCCACTAAGATAGGGCCACTAAGATAGGGCCACTAAGATGGGGCCACTAAGATAGGGCCACTAAGATAGGGCCACTAAGATGGGGCCACTAAGATAGGGCCACTAAGATAGGGCCACTAAGATGGGGTCACTAAGATAGGGCCACTAAGATAGGGCCACTAAGATAGAGCCACTAAGATGGGGCCACTAAGATATGGCCACTAAGATGGGGCCACTAAGATAGGGCCACTAAGATGGCATACCCATTTTTGTTCTTATGCCAATTTGTCAGAGCTGGATGTTTGGCACATTTTCTTGGCTAGAAAAACAAGTAACGTTCTGTGTCATTGAGATTCTCATGATGGACTGTCAGTTTTCATCAGTGAGACGACTCCTGTGTGATGTCATTGAGATTCTCATGATGTACTGTCAGTTTTCATCAGTGAGACGACTCCTGTGTGATGTCATTGAGATTCTCATGATGTACTGTCAGTTTTCATCAATGAGACGACTCCTGTGTGATGTCATTGAGATTCTCATGATGTACTGTCAGTTTTCATCAGTGAGACGACTCCTGTGTGATGTCATTGAGATTCTCATGATGTACTGTCAGTTTTCATCAGTGAGACGACTCCTGTGTGATGTCATTGAGATTCTCATGATGGACTGTCAGTTTTCATCAGTGAGACGACTCCTGTGTGATGTCATTGATATTCTCATGATGAACTGTCAGTTTTCATCAGTGAGATGACTCCTGTGTGATGTCATTGAGATTCTCATGATGGACTGTCAGTTTTCATCAGTGAGACGACTCCTGTGTGATGTCATTGAGATTCTCATGATGGACTGTCAGTTTTCATCAGTGAGACGACTCCTGTGTGATGTCATTGAGATTCTCATGATGGACTGTCAGTTTTCATCAGTGAGACGACTCCTGTGTGATGTCATTGAGATTCTCATGATGAACTGTCAGTTTTCATCAGTGAGACGACTCCTGTGTGATGTTATTGAGATTTTCATGATGAACTGCAAGTGTTCTCCAGTGAGACGACTCCTGTATGATGGACTGCAAGTGTTTACCAGTGAGACGACTCCTGTGTGATGTTATTGAGATTTTAATGATGGACTGCAAGGGTTCACCAGTGAGACGACTCCTGTGTGATGTTATTGAGATTTTCATGATGGACTGCAAGTGTTCACCAGTGAGACGACTCCTGTGTGATGTCATTGAGATTTTCATGATGAACTGCAAGTGTTCTCCAGTGAGACGACTCCTGTATGATGGACTGCAAGTGTTCACCAGTGAGACGACTCCTGTGTGATGTTATTGAGATTTTCATGATGAACTGCAAGTGTTCTCCAGTGAGACGACTCCTGTATGATGGACTGCAAGTGTTCACCAGTGAGACGACTCCTGTGCTATGTTTTGTTAATCTTTATCACAGAAAACAGCTGCTCACACAGATATGTGCTACCCAACATGCTCAAGGTTCTAGCCGCATGTTGACAAAGTTGTGGGATCTCTTCAGGAATGAAACGAGGGAGCTACGCAGGCCCCACAGTGTCGTACTTTGCCTTTAGTGTCTCATTACACTGCAGCTCTGTTAGTTCCATTCGCAAATTTACAGGTGCAGTTTCCACGTCTATGCCAAATGGGTTACGAAACAGCTCGAAATTAATGTTCTGTGCTTCAAAGTCCCTAAAGCGCCGTGCGAACTCGGTGCGAAGTAAGCTAAGTTTTTCAGCAAAGTGCGCATTGGGGAAACACTATAGCGTTGACTTGGATATAAGTGTACGCCGGTCAAGACCTCGCGGGCCTGATATAATTGTTCGGTGGGCCGAAAATGGTTCGCGGCCCTTGAGTTTGACACATGTGGCCTAAACAATCGGTGATAACCTAAACAATGAGACAGTGATAACCTAAACATAAGCATATGTGTCTGGATGTTTTAAGACGCGTGCATATAAAAATATCCCAATTTTATACAATTATATCTTTCGTTATTGTTTACGCACATATTTAAATACAATGATCCCGATTTTCTATTTTATTTTCACAATCTTATATGTGGCTATATAGTATATGTATGTTGTGTTTATTAGTGTCACCTCTCACTTGCACCCTCAAATAATGGTTGCCAGAAAGTTCACACATCATGAATTTATTTATCCCAGACCATTTATTTATAAAAATTCATATCGCCTGTCCTTGTCACTATGTCATGCTATGCCTGTCCTTGTCACTATGTCATTCATTAGTTTTCAGATACTAAATTATGAGTCTTCTCACTTGCATATACTATATTTTTTATCGGTTGTACATTAACCCCTTACCTTATTATGAGCGTTTAGCAATATCTATACCACCAGTGTTATCATATCCCTATATCACCAGTCTTATCATATCCCTATATCACGAGTCTTATCATATCCCAATATCACCTGTGTTATTATATCCCAACATCACCAGTGTTACCATATTCCTATATCACCAGTGTTATCATATCCCTATATCACCATTGTTATCATATCCCTATCTTATCATTGCCCTCCTCCCCAACTACCTCCTGTCAACATCTGTTTCTCCTATAATCCTCAGAGTCTTCTAGATTCCAAAAAAACCCACCTACTCTATGCAAAAAAAAAAAAAAAATGTTTCCCGCCATATTTCATCCTTTACAAAGCCTTAATATTTCTCCCAGAATGCAACTCCAAAAATGCGCATTTTGGAAGAAGCACCGAAGCTTGTGTTTTGACGGTCTTCTCGTGTGCCAGGTTTTTGTGCGATCTCCCCTTCATGGTGTAGGCCTGCCCTTATTTTTTGGACATCGTCTGGCCATGATTTCTCTATTGCTTTTAATTGTATTACTGGTTTTAAATTGTATATATAAAATTGAATAAATCTCTGTGGGATTTCTTGAGAGGGCATTATCATATCAATGTGGTTTTTGTTTTTTAAGACTTGTTTTTCTTCCTTCGAATAACCGTGGCGAGTCTAGAAGGTTCTGTCGTTGTCTTTCCCTGGGCCTCAATTACAGATATAAATAAACCTAATATCGAAATTATACATATATTGAATTTAAATATTTTTGCATCCATGCCTCCAACTTCATTCTCACCTTAATCGCACAGGTAGAACACCAATGTGCCGCCTCTGAAGACATCGTAATGAGACAGTAACATATCACCACTTCCAATGCCCAGCACTTCAGTGCAAACGCCTTAAATGCCTTACAAAATATTATACAAAAGCTGCAAGGATATTGTTAATTCTTCACCATGGCCGTAGGGCACATGGCGCATGACACGGGGTACAGGGTGCAAGGCGCTGGGCACATGGTGCAGGGCGCATGACACGGGGTACAGGATGCAAGGCGCAGGGCACATGGCACAGTGCGCAGGGCACAGGGCACAAATCACATGCTCAAATGTTAACTGGATCTGAATGATGACGTCCACTTCTATGCCATCTAAACTTCGTGATAGAGCTGGGGTACTAAATAGTTTACAGTTTTAATCGAGTTTGTATGTGGTGTGGAGCAAAATACTCGAGTACTGAATTAGAGAGATCGAATCCATCAGTGACTGCCTGGCTCGGCTTGTAAGGAATATATATATATATATATATATATATATATATATATATATATATATATGTGTGTGTGTTTGTTTAAAAACGTGCCTTTTAATATATATAAAAAACACAGAGAATTTTTTTTTATCCCAAGAGACATTACGGCGCCCTAAATGTCTAGATTATTCATTCGTTAACATTACGAGACTTCTCTGGACGCCCCACATCGCCGGAGTTTCTTGTAAATACCAATGTTCAGCACCTCTCATTAACTCCACCTTTTGCTCTGAGCGTGGTGAAAAGCGAGACAACCACTGCCCATTACTCAATCTACACCAAGAGTGCACGTTCTTACCCGCTTCTTTAAACAAAATTTTTTAAAAACCTCCACATTCAGAAAGGCTAATAATGAAGTAGTGTGGAGAATATTTTATTCATTTTTTTAAAGAAGAAAATCTCACGAGAAACCCACGTGTCGTTTACTGTGGTGCCATGTTTTCCCCTACCTGTCATCACATCCGCTCACCGGTCAATACCTGGGCCACTCAAGAGCCTTTTTAGGCTCTATCTGGCCGTCTTTGAATGCGCGCGCGGCTTACAACCGTGCCCTTGTGCAATCGTGGCTCGCTCAATCTCCTGGTCTTCCACCACCTCTTCCCTTTCTCATCTCTCTCTTTCACCTCACCCGCACTTTTTAAAAAAATTTCTCCCTTGTGTACTCGAATACGGCATTAGCTATGTCTGGTCTGCTCCATGTAATCGAATACAATATCCTTTGCGTTTGCTCCATGTACTCGAATACGGTATCCGTTATGTTTGTTCCATGTACTCGAATACGGTATTCGCAAAGTCCGCTCCAATAGTCATTTTTCCTCCTCCTGCCTTTCAAGGAAAATCCAATTCTTGTATTACACACACCCCTGCTGTCAAACCACCCTGCTGTCACACAACCCTGCTGTCACACTTTCCTGGTGTCACACAAACCTGCTGTCAAAACAACCTCGATGTCCTATTCCTGTTAAATTATTTTTGAGACAGTCAGGAAATCAGCAATTTCCTCTTTTAAAAAGAAAAGTACAACATATAAACGACCTGTTTCCAATATCACACATTAGGAAATGGCGTCAGCGGGCCGTCGAGCTTATGCTCCTTATGCCCTCCCCGGCGCCCACCCGCACCTGCCGGCCGCCTCGGCGGCAGGCCGTGCGGAAGGGCGCCAGAGACCTCCCCGGGCGTGGAGCGTCCCCGCCCGCAACCGCTCGATCGGGTTTGCCGACGGAGACCCTCCCCGACCGGAGACATCTGGTCGACCAAAGACGCTGTGTTTCAAGCGTCCGTAGTCCACTCTCCCAGGGGCCGGGACGGTAAATTAACGTCCTAATATCTCCCCCCACCCGTCCCGGGGAAGCATCGGACGCCCTCTAAGAGGGATTCTACAGTGGGTTTCCACCTCGCGACTAGTTCGCGAAATAGCTGGGACGAAACGGTTGCCTAGGAGCAGCTTTCTCAGGGCTGCATATTTAGAATCACCGGCTATAGGCTTCCACCACAGCCTATAGCCTCATATCCCTTAACGGCAACTTGTAATCATGATCCCTACCCTGTGTTTGCCTTTTCTTCCCCCTGTGAAGCATCACAGGTGGCAGCCCTGTAGGAGCTGTTTATTCCAGCAACTACCATGCATGGCCGTGTCTCCAATATACCGTTCTATTTGCAATAAACCTTTTCTGTTTCCAATAGACCTGTTCTGCTTGCAATAGACCTTGTATGTTTCCAAAAGACCTGTTCTTCAGTCATAGCAACATTTACCTTATCCATTGCATCTCCTTAGAACTGAAAAGTTTGACTAGACACAGAGACGTCCATTTCTCTGACGGTCCACGTCTCTTCCTCCGTATGAAAACTGTTTTTATTTGTGGCTTTAAAAACTATACCTTCCCTGGAAACACCATATCATTTGCATACCTACATCACTCCGTTCCCCACCAAATTTTCATATCCTCAACGTTCCAAATTTTGCTGCGATTCACACCTACCCTTTAAAGCATGGAGTATGTACCAGATACGGGAGAGGAGTGCTGTCCAACGTACACATTGGCTTGAATGGAGTTGGTAGTTGCTTATAGTTTTGCGACATTGTCTCGTTGGCTTTTAGCGATGAATCTTCTAAAATAATTGTCTCCTTCTCTCTCTTTTTCTCTGTCTCTCTCCTACCCTCCCCCTCTCTCTCTCTCTCGCCTACCCTCCCTCTCTGTCTCTCTCCTACCCTCCCTCTCTCTCTCTCGCCTTCTGTCGTTCTCTCTCTCTCACGCTCTCTCTCTCTGTCGCAATCTCTCTCTCGCTCTCTCTCGCTCTCTTTCGCTCTCTTCCGCTCTCTCTCTCTCTTTCTCATTCCCAGTCTCTCTCTCTTGGAGTTGTTAAGAATTTGCCTAACTTACTTGGTCAAATTCACTTATGACTTATGTCAGTGACTTCTAAAAACCCATTAGCCCATGACCCCCCCTGAGATATCTCATCTATAGAAATCTCCGCGAGATTCCATATTGCCTTACAAAGAGTTAACCCCATTATCTGAGATCCCATGATTCCATATCTACTGAGATCCCATGATTCCACATCCACTGAGAATCGTTCTGATTGACGCTCTCCTCTAGACCCAGTGGTCGACTGTCGCCATAACTTAGGTCAAAATGTGTATCTTCTCAAATGTGCCTTATACCACCTCCAGCCCTGTCTCCTGTGTCATCTCTCTTCACAGCTAAGTTATGGAACTTTCCTGCCTTCCACCCCCTTCGCCCGTCTACCCCTTTCACCAGTCCACCCGTCCACCCGTCCACCCTCTCCGCCCGTCCACCTCCTCCAGCCCTCCAACTTATCGAGTGACGAAGAAGGTGAGTACACCTTTATCTCCCATAAATACACGGTGGATTTTGGAATTGGCGCTCGTGAGGTGTAGTCCTGGAGAAAATCGAAGTTTGCCACGGGAAGTGAGGTGGGCTCCAACGACTGCCATTGTGGTGGGGGGGGGGCTCTTATGGGGGAAGGGGGCTTTAAAATGCCTGGTTGAAAGTCTTAGCGAAAATTGGATTCGGTAGGTAGGCTACAAAGGGGAGGGGTGGAAATATTTGCGCCTTATAGCAAAAGGATGAAGGAAAGAAATAGGTGAAAATCGAACTAAAATAATAATTTTGATTTTTCAAGTATTTAGTAAGTAACTGGGTAATATATAAATATGAAATATTTGAGGTTTTTAAAAGTAAATTTGAACTTCTGACTTTATTTAAAATTGTTAGGTACACAAGGAGAATAAACTGTGTTTATAATGTCCATGACATTCTTAAGTCAGCGACTAATAAAAATCGGAAGAGAATATGTATAGACAACAAACAAAAGTGAACACAATGTCAACATAAAAATGTATGAATTACTATCTCCAAGACTATCGCACATATGAAGGCTACAGACTGGCTACCAACAAGTTTACAGAAATTTAGGAAGCTGCCTGGAACACCAGCAAGTTCACAGACATAAAGTCATGAAGGCCACTGACTGTCACGACAACAGGTTCACGGATGTAAAGGCCACTGCCTGGCATAAAAACAAGTGCACATACTTAAGGGCCACTGACAAAAACAAGTTCACAGACATAAGAGCCACTGACAACAAGTTCATAGACATAAGGGTCACTGACAACAAGTTCAAAGACATAAGGGCCACTGACAAAAACAAGTTCACAGACATAAGGGCCACTCACACCAACAAGTTCACAGACATAGGGGCCACTCACACCAACATGTTCACAGACATAAAGGCCACTGCCTGGCTCACCAAGTTCACAGACATAAAGGCCACTGCCTGGCTCACCAAGTTCACAGACATCCGAAGATGCAAATAACACGTTTTATCACTCACTTGTCCACGCAGTTATCACTCCAGGCCCCCGCCTGCCACCTACCCTTCCCTCTCGCCATCCCTGTCACACCACCCTCGGTCCTCCATTTCCCTTTAATTTGATGACACATTCTCTCGAAAATGTTCTATATGGCCCCTTCTCCCAATGCCACGCACCTTATCAACCAGGTTTTCACTTACATCCCTTCCTCTTCCTCTCTCTCTCCCTCTCTCTCTCCCACTCTTTCTTTCATTCTCTCTTTCTCTCTCTGTCTCTCACAGAACCATTTTCTGTTTCTCTTAAACACACTTTTTCTCTCTCACACACACTTCCTTTCTCTCTCTCCTTTTTTTCTTCTCTCTCTCTCTCTCTCTGTCTCTAACATAACCTTTTCACTTTCTCTCCCACACTTTATCACTCTCTCTAAGTCATTCTTTCTTTCTCACCCTCTCTATCTCTCACATACTTTCTCTCTCACAAACTTTCTCTCTCACACACTGTCTCTCTCACACACTTTCTCTCTCACATACTTTCTCTCTCTCTCTTTGTCTTTCTCTCTTTCACACACATGCACAGTCTCTATTTCGCGCTTTCTCCTTCTCTCTCTCCCTCTCTCTCGCTCTATCATTCTCTCTCTCCCTCTCTCTCAGGGCTCTCTTTCTCTCTCACACATTAGTTTCACTTGGAACCCCTTCGTATTGGTGGCAGTCCTTCATTTTTCACACGAAGGATTCACTGTCTCTCATTCTTGAAACAATTAAACTGCATTTTTACAACTTGTCTGTTAGCTCTCCAAGCGTTGCCCACATTTATTTTACTCTGTGTGTGTGTGTGTGTGTGTGTGTGTGTGTTTCCGCGTGTGTATGTTGTGTCTGTGTGTGTGTCTGTGTGTGTCTGTGTCTCCGTGTTTTTTGTCTGTCTGTGTGTGCCTGTGTGCTTGTGTCTGTCTGTGTTTGTCACAATGTGTCGGCCTCTTTGAATCTTGGCGCACACAAATTGAATAAAATAAAATGCGCATTAAACGAGAGTTGGCAGTAGCACCCCCCCACCCCCCCCACCCCCCCCCCCCCAATAATCTGAACAAATGTACGCCTATGCCAAAGTCGAAAGATTTATTTGTTTTCGTATTTTTTATCATTCGTATCTTTTTTTTATTTTTCAATTTTTTTCCCTATCTCACTTCAACTAAAGAAATTAATGATGTTAAAAGATATCACAAAGTATCATACGGAAGACCAGTGTAGGGGGAGGGGAAGAGTAGGGGCAGGTTTGAGAGAATGTGTTTAAGAGAGTAGCTTATAGAGGACAGGCGTGAAGGTGTTTGATGTTGGAGAGAGTTTGGAGATAAATTGAGGGTAAGGTCAAGTGTAAATGTTTGGTGTTAAATAAACTGTAGCGTAAAGTTAAGCGCTAGGAGTAGGTTGGGCCTGAAGAGAGGCTGATCTGTTGAAGGGGGAGGGGGGACTTGGCGGGACTCGGTGTATTTTGTTTATATTTCCATGGTAAAGAAGATAATCCAAGAAGATAATCAAAGAAGATAATCTTGTTATTTCTTAAAACAAAGCTTAGTTACCAAACTTGCATATTTTTTGCTATGGAATAAAATATGGTATGGATAAGTAATTCATACATTTTTTAAAAAAATTAATAAATTGAATTTCTCAGAATGTTGAACATTGTTAAAGATGAGCCTAGGCCTAATGGTGAAGCAGCGGGGCCTAGGCCTAATGGTGAAGCAGCGGGGCCTAGGGCTAATGGTGAAGCAGCGGGGCCTAGGGCTAATGGTGAAGCAGCGGGGCCTAGGGCTAATGGCGAAGCAGTGGGGCCTAGGGCTAATGGTGAAGCAGTGGGGCCTAGGCCTAATGGTGAAGCAGCGGGGCCTGGGGCTAATGGTGAAGCGGTATGACATTCATATTTTTAAAAGTTGCAGTCCACAGATGTTCCGATTTTGTACCTTAATAAAATTATCAGCGAAATGAAGGAGAAAGTCGACGGGATCAAATTATAAATTTTATTCATGAGAATTTGTTCAGAATTGTGTTGGTTTTTTTCATTTTCTCTTAACCTAGTTTAATTTTCGTTTGGTCGATTTCGTACGAGTTTGAAACTTGCCATCTCCACGACAACCAAAGACACGCCCCTGGCATTGTGATTTCTTGATTCACCCAAATTCAAGCACTCACTCACTCTAAATTTTCTTCTTCTCTCACCCCCCCCCCTTTTTTCACCCAACCATACGCCATACGTGGCCCCAAAATTGCCAGCCTCCTGCCTACATGGCGCCCCCTGAAGGCTTCCCTTACTTCTCCTACACCCGTTTGCACCCCTAACAAGGAAATCCTTCCTCTCAGAAACCCCTTATCGATTTCTGTTTTTGGGGGACTTGTGGACATCAGAGGGGATCACATTGCCACCCCTTCCCCCTCCCCCATCATGTTTTTCTTTTAAAGTTGTTTCGTCTTCCTTTCCTGCAAAGTTTTCATTGCTATCGTCTCATTTTGAGACTTTTTCTTATCGCGTCATAGTTATTTCATTCTGCCCTATGTGTTGTACACTCCAGTGTACACGTATTTCATTCCTAGTATATATATATATTGTAGTACATTCCAATATGCATGTAGCACATTCCAATATACATGTAGCACATTCCAGTTCATGTAGCACATTCCAATTCATGTAGCACATTCCAATATACATGTAGCACATTTCAATATACATGTAGGAAATTCCAATATACATGTAGCACATTCCAATATGCATGTAGCACATTCCAATATGCATGTAGCACATTCCAATATGCATGTATCACATTCCAACTCATGTAGCACATTTCAATATAGATGTAGCACATTCCAATATACATGTAGCACATTCCAATATACATGTAGCACATTCCAATTCATGTAGCACATTCCAATTCATGTAGCACATTTCAATATAGATGTAGCACATTCCAATATACATGTTGCACATTCCAATTCATGTAGCACATTCCAATATAAGTTTAATATATTCCCATTTATGTATAGCTTATTGTACGTTCGTGGGTTACATTTCTATTTCATGCAGTACATTCCAATTTCAACTAGCACATTCCAGACATGCTGAGTTCCAAACATAATTCCACAGACCCTATCGGATATTAGTTTCAAGATTCTATTAAGGATGCATTCTGTTATAAAAAAAGAATTGCTTTTTAAAAAATCCAAATGTACAAAACTTTAAAAAATATTTACATACGGTTCACCTTTGTAAAGCTGTATATATTTTAATTGATTTCATATTGAAAGGGTCAAGTACACATGGGTGAGAGGCACTTTCAAAAAAAAAATAATAATTTAAAAAATTTCTAAAAGATGCTATAGCATTCTTTGTTGTCTGCTCACTCACACCACCTTTAGAGGTCTGCTCACTCACACCACCTTTAGAGGTCTGCTCACTCACACCACCTCTAGAGGTCTGCTCATTCGCACCCCTTTAGAGGTCTGCTCACTCACACCCTCTTTAGAGGTCTGCTCATTCGCACCCCTTTAGAGGTCTGCTCACTCACACCCTCTTTAGAGGTCTGCTCATTCGCACCCCTTTAGAGGTCTGCTCACTCACACCCTCTTTAGAGGTCTGCTCACTCATACCCCCTTTAGAGGTCTGCTCACTCACACCCTCTTTAGAGGTCTGCTCACTCACACACTCTTTAGAGGTCTGCTCACTCACACCCTCTTTAGAGGTCTGCTCATTCACACCCCTTTAGAGGTCTGCTCACTCACACCACCTCTAGAGGTCTGCTCACTCACACCCCCTTTAGAGGTCTGCTCACTCACACCCCCTATAGAGCTCTGCTCACTCACACCCCCTTTAGAGGTCTGCTCACTCACACCATCTTTAGAGGTCTGCTCATTCGCACCCTTTAGAGGTCTGCTCACTCACACCACCTTTAGAAGTCTGCTCACTCACACCCTCTTTAGAGGTCTGCTCACTCATACCGTCTTTAGAGGTCTGCTTACTCACACCCTCTTTAAAGGTCTGCTTACTCACACCCTCTTTAGAGGTCTGCTTACTCACATCCCCTTTAGAGGTCTGCTTACTCACACCCTCTTTAGAGGTCTGCTTACTCACACCCTCTTTAGAGGTCTGCTTACTCACACCCTCTTTAGAGGTCTGCTTACTCACACCACCTCTAGAGGTCTGCTCACTCACACCCTCTTCAGAGGTCTGCTTACTCACACCCTCTTTAGAGGTCTGCTCACTCACACCCTCTTTAGATGTCTGCTTACTCACATCCTCTTTAGAGGTCTGCTTACTCACATCCTCTTTAGAGGTCTGCTCACTCACACCCTCTTTAGAGGTCTGCTTACTCACATCCTCTTTAGAGGTCTGCTTACTCACATCCTCTTTAGTCTGCTTACTCACATACTCTTTAGAGGTCTGCTTACTCACATCCTCTTTAGAGGTCTGCTTACTCACACCCTCTTTAGAGGTCTGCTCACTCACACCCTCTTTAGAGGTCTGCTTACTCACATCCTCTCCAGAGGTCTGCTTACTCACATCCTCTTTAGAAGTCTGCTTACTCACATCCTCTTTAGAGGTCTGCTCACTCACACCCTCTTTAGAGGTCTGCTTACTCACATCCTCTTTAGAGATCTGCTTACTCACATCCTCTTTAGAGGTCTGCTTACTCACATTCTCTTTAGAGGTCTGCTTACTCACACCCTCTTTAGAGGTCTGCTTACTCTTACTTACGTATCTCATTTTCCTGCATAAAGATCAGAACATTACGTTGTAGATGCTTCTATCATTGTGAATACTGCCATATTGGGATATTAATGTTGGTTTAGAAAGGATATTGAATACGCAAATAATTTTAAATATGACTATTCAGCTGCTATATTGTCTCACATTACATGTGCAATTACCAGGAACAGCAAGTTGCAGTTTGGGCATGTTTAACTATGTTTGAGATGCACTATCTGCAGTTAGGAAACAATAATTACCGAGGTTACGCCGACAAAATAACGATCGAAATAAAATTCCTCAGAATGGATGGAACGATCAAAGCTGTCTTCTTGTTATCCCCTTCCTGTCTCTCTCTCTCTCTGTCGAACTGTCTTCTTGCTCCTCTATCTCTCTCTTAATTGTCTTCTTTTGACCCTGGCTATATGACTAGCTTTTTCCTTCTGTCTCCGTCTTTGTGCCTGTCTCCTTCCGGTATTCTCTGTCTAGCTGCCTCTTCAAAGTCGTAACTAGTGTACCCCTTCACCCCCTCGCTTCATCCCTTCACTACCCTTGACCCACATCCCTAACTCCCCCTCTCTGTTTCTCCCTATTTAATATATAACCTTATGCGCCGTCAGCCAACACCCCCGCACACAAACTAGCAGGAATGACTATGGCCAGGAACCTCTGGTGTTTTAGCCACTATGCGGTGGACACAAGATCTCGCCAGAGGTTCTTCTTCAATTATGGATGAAGGGGGACTACCCGTGTTACAGCCCCGTCAAATTGATGAGGTGGCGTGCCCCTGCCCCGCGGGAAGGGCCCACATGGATCGCCAGTCTGTAGAAAACTTCGGAAGTGCTACAGAATTGGGCTCACGTCTGCTCATCGTACCCTACAGAGGAGGTCGTTGCTCTGAATCAAGTCTTTGAAAATAGCAAAGACTTCCTGAACTCGATCCTCAGTTATTTGTAACGATACTATCTGAGACTCTCCAATAATGATACCAACTGAGACCGTCAAATAATGATACCATCTGAGACCCTCCAGCAATGATACCATCTGAGACCGCCAAATAATGATATCATCTGAGACCGTCAAATAATGATACCATCTGAGACCGTCAAATAATGATACCATCTGAGGCAGTCAAATAATGATACCATCTGAGACCGTCAAATAATGATACCATCTGAGACCGTCAAATAAAGATACCATCTGAGACCCTCCAGCAATGATACCATCTGAGACCGTCAAATAATGATATCATCTGAGACCGTCAAATAATGATACCATCTGAGACCGTCAAATAATGATACCATCTGAGACCCTCCAAATTTATAATAAAGAACAAAATTTAAGGGCAATTTATTTAAAATCTTTTTTTAAAATATTTAATAAATGCAATTTTTAAAAGTCATTTTATAGGAAAAAAAATAAGTGGACAAATTCAAATATATATTTTTTTAAAATTTGGTTTAAATTCAAATGGATACGCCATTAAAATGAAGGTCTTGCCGTAATGTTGAGAGATAAGACGTAATTTGAACATGTATATTTACTTACATTTTCCCTGAACTGTTATCACTACGAATGCTTAGAAATCAATTTAACCAAAGACCGTTTGTCTTTTTTTACTTTCTTTTTTTTTTTTTTTTTTTAAATGGCTATAATTTACTATTTATCTTAATTTTACGGGTTATTTAAAAAAAATTATTTTTATAAAATTATTTTAAGAACTTGTAAGACCTGAGGACATCTGTATTCATTATGTCCCGTAATTATTTATGAATTTAAATTATAATTCTGAAATGGTTAATTTTTATATTTTATTTCTTATTCTCATGCCATATATACAAGATTATATTTGTTGTTTATATTTAATCTGATTATATACCATTAAATAGGTAGCTTAGTAAGTATTTGCTTATCCAATGATGCTACAAGGCATTGTGATATAAATATTACGTTTCGTTAACACTGATTGTATGTTAATTAATAGTGTACACCATGAATTTTTGAGATCTTCATTGTTGATTCTTGAGCGATTCTGCACAACATTTTGATTAGTGCAACATTTGATTTCATCTTTTTATGTTAACCCTTTCATTTTGTTTTAACCCATTACATACCAAAAAATTATTTGTCATAATTGTAATACAATCGTTTCAAACGGAGTGTAAGTTTTGTTGTTGCTAAGTTGCATATGAGTAAAGATACCGATATCACGGAGAGAAAGTGAACTGAGACGCGCCAAGTACTCGGTAATCGAAGGCAAACGACCCAAACCGAAGGACTGTCGATGTCTCTAGAAAATTTCAGTCGTGCCAGAAAATTGGGTCCCCCGACGATGTCGGACCCCTCCAGACCCACTTTCACCCGGTCTTCCTTTCACGAATTAACCGGCCGGGGGTCCCTGGGCGCAGGGCAGTTTTTGATTTGGTGGTTATAAGGTGGACGACGGGGGGAGGGTGTGGTGGAGGTGACCGTGGGACGAACACCGAGGTCTGTGGGGAGGGGTGTGCGGGGTGGGGTGGCCCTGTGACGCTACCGAGATCTTGGGGAGGGGAGGTGATGAAATTCCTCCATCAATTCTTCTATCACCTTTCATTAAAGGCTTTACACGCGGTCTAGGGTAGAAGGATCGAGTTGGCCCAGGGTAGAAGTATCAAGTTGGCCCATAGTAGAAGGATCGAGTTGGCCCAGGGTAGAATAATCGAGTTGGCCCAGGGTAGAAAAATCGAGTTGGCCCGATGGTAGAAGGATCGATTTGGTCCAGGGTAATAAGATCAAGTTGGCCCAGGGTAGAAGGATTGAGTTGGCCCAGTTTAGAAGGATCGAGTTCGCCCATGATAGAAGGATCGAGTTGGCCAAGTGTAAAAGGATCGAGTTGGCCAAGTGTAAAAGGATCAAGTTGGCCCAGGGTAAAAGGATTGATTTGGCTCAGGGTAGAAAGATCAAGTTGGCCCAATGTAATAGATTGGAGTTGGCCCCGGATGAAAGTATCGAATCAGCCCATGGTAGAAGGAATGAGCTGGTAAGCCCGGTTGGATAAGATTGAGAAATGTTGGAAGCTCAGAGAAAAGTTTTGCTTTTGGCTATTTGTTACCCTTTGTATCAATCCTAATGCAAGCTCTCTTTGAGTTAGACTTTAACTTTATGTGCAGAGAGTGTTTGGTTGGTTTTTAAAAAAAAATGTATATCTGGCTTCCAGCAGAAATAAATGGCTTATGGGTGTAAGCTTTATATCAACTTCAGGTTTACGTCATTTCCTGTTTTCTACGTCATTCCCTTCGTGCTACGTCATCCCATGTGTTCTGCGTCATTCCATATGTTTTATTTCATTCCCTGTAGTCTGCGTCATTCCATGTTTTCTACGTCATTCTATGTGTGCTACGTCATTTCCTGTGTGCTACGTCATTTCCTTGTGTGCTGCGTCATTCCCCGTGTCCTACGTCATTCATTGTGTTCTATTCACGTCAGCCATTTGAATTTTTTTTTCATACAAAATAAAACCTGAAATTGGCAGAAATGTTAAACGTTCTGTTGTGATGGATGAATTCTGACCCCAGTCACTTTGGCACATTTAATAGTTTAATAAGGATGTGTGTTTTACATTAAACTAGCGAGAACCCGGCATGCGTTAATCAAAGCTGAAGTGGATCCTAACACATTGTGTAACTAGACCAATATAGGTATGCCTTAATCAAAGCTTGATTGGACCCTAACACCTTGTGTAACTAGACCAGTATAGGTATACCTTAATCAAAGCTGAAGTGGACCCTAACTCTTTGTGTAACTAGACCAGTATAGGTATACTTTAATCAAAGCTGAAGTGGACCCTAACTCTTTGTGTAACTAGACCAGTATAGGTATACTTTAATCAAAGCTGAAGTGGACCCTAACTCTTTGTGTAACTAGACCAGTATAGGTATACTTTAATCAAAGCTGAAGTGGACCCTAACTCTTTGTGTAACTAGACCAGTATAGCTATACTTTAATCAAAGCTGAAGTGGACCCTAACTCTTTGTGTAACTAGACCAGTATAGCTATACCTTAATCAAAGCTGAAGTGGACCCTAACTATTTGTGTAACTAGACCAGTATAGGTATACTTTAATCAAAGCTGAAGTGGACCCTAAATCTTTGTGTAACTAGACCAGTATAGCTATACCTTAATCAAAAGACAAAATACAAATTTAGGCGTATCAATAAACTTCTTTGAAAGTTGTAGTTTTTTTTTAAATACGTGAAAAGGAAATTGAATTTTGCTTGATATGCACATGTATATCCTATAAATTATATGATAAATTAAGGGAAAGAACGGAAAAAGTGGTAGGTACAAGTCCCTAAAAATAACACAAGAGAGTGTCATACTCCTATTTGTACTAGATTGGTTAATTCGTCAAGTTCTGACACAGTTTGTAATACGTCGTACTAGCACTGAATCAACTCGTCCTTTTTCATAATAAATACAACTTTAATATCTAATTATTAACACAGACTGTCAATTCCATAAACACATGCATATAGCGCCAGCTCGCTATCAGACAGAAGTTAAAAACATCCTACATCCACAGAGTCCCATTCCAGACGAATAAAACTTACGTCACAAAACAGACTAGACAATACGTCATAATGAGCATTAAAATACGTCACCAACTCAAGCGCGGGAAGAGCATTCACTAACTAATTAATCTCTCAGACACACACCGCGCTTAATTAAACATAATATCCAGTCGCAACAATTATTAATGAACTCCCATACTGGACATAGAGGAGCAAGGAATATAAATCTTAGGATTGCGCACCCAGCACACTTATGACGCAATGTGATTCTCGGAAGTATAGCCCATAAATTCCAATGCGTTTGTGCTTTCAGTAAAGAAAATATGGAACATTGATGTCAAGGAGTTGGATTAGCGACAGGCGATGGGGAGGGGGTGGTGTATACCTCCCCGGTAGTTATTGTATAAATTATTTGGCCCTTCCCTCTGACAAGGGCTTTATATTGAACAGAATTACACATTTATTACAAGGAATGTCCCAGTCACGCACCCCTAAATGCCACCTCCCGCCCCCCCCCCCGGCCGATGACATCTGAGGGATGAAGTATGCAAGCCGAAAGAATCAGAAACAACCAATTGTACAACCCTATTATTGAAATTAATTTCAGCATGAAAAAAGGAGCCCTATTATCATATCAGTAAAAATGGCTTGTGTTCAACGCATGGGGAAGCCACTTCTTTTAATTCACGCCATGCCCAAGTTATAAATGAATCCCGAATGACCCATGACCAAAAAATTGTTTTTAAAAAAAGTCCTATCAGAAGGGTCTCACTGCCTCATGCTGAAAGTATCCATTCTATACTACACAAAAAATTTCTTATAAATCAACAACAACATAGTCGACTGGTCAGGTGACCCCCGTCCCCGCCTCCAACAATTTTGTAAATTTTCTTCGAGTCGTGGTGGGGGTGAATGGGGGGGGGGGCACAAGGGATTAACTCAGCAGGAGCCAGCACAACATGCAAAGCTGGTCATCCCATATGGCAAGTCACAAGTCGGGATGCCAACGTCTTCCGACTTTTGGGGCTTTCTGGCGCCCTCTGGTGTCGTAAAGCACGATTTAGGGGAGACATCTCTTAGTGGTTTGTCTCCCCTGCGCTTGCCAGTGGTGTTCCGTTCTGTATTTTAGCTGAGCCGCTCCCAGCACTTTTAATATGTTTATGCTCGCGTTTGTGGAGCGAGTTTCCTATGCATTATTTCACTGGCAGTTTCTCGTTCTTTCTCGTTCTGTCTCGCTCTTCTCCCCCAGCCTCTCAGCGGCCATTTAATTCAAGACTTTTTCTCTACCGTCTGCTCTCCCTTGGTTTTTCTCGTACTGCTCCATGCGTGAGTTTCCCTCTCCTCTCTCTCTCTCTCCCCCCCTCTCTCTCCCTCTCCCTTTCTCTCTCTCTCTCTCTCTGTTTCTCTGTTAATACAAGAATTTGTTTAGAATACATGTTTCCGAAATATAATATATCTGTCTGCTTCTTTCGCAGTTACTATCGAATAGACTCTTGCAGTAATATGGTGTAACAAATTATATTACACCCCCCCTCTTCCCCTCCCCCCCCCCCCCCCACAATGAGAATGTTGAATAATGAATCAGGGGTACATCGGCTGGGCATTATTTTGAATTATGTTCCACCAGTAACTTTGCCGTCTCGGTAACATATGTCAATTCGTGTGAGACACCATTGTCTTTGAGATCGCTGAGAATGTCATCTGCATCTAGCATCTGCGGCGCGGTGATGTCAGAGCGGTCTGGTCTTATGGAGTGATATTACAGTTGAACCCTAAACACTGTCATATAGTTAGAGCGGTCTGGTCTTATGGGTTGTTATTATAGTTGAACACTAAACACTGTCAATCAGTTAGAGCGGTCTGGTCTTATGGGTTGTTATTATAGTTGAACACTAAACACTGTCATTCAGTTAGAGCGGTCTGGTCTTATGGGTTGTTATTATAGTTGAACACTAAACACTGTCAATCAGTTAGAGCGGTCTGGTCTTATGGGTTGTTATTATAGTTGAACACTAAACACTGTCATTCAGTTAGAGCGGTCTGGTCTTATGGGTTGTTATTATAGTTGAACACTAAACACTGTCAATCAGTTAGAGCGGTCTGGTCTTATGGGTTGTTATTATAGTTGAACACTAAACACTGTCATTCAGTTAGAGCGGTCTGGTCTTATGGGTTGTTATTATAGTTGAACACTAAACACTGTCTTTCAGTTAGAGCTGAGACGGGTAAACATTTTGCCGTAGAATAAAAAAAAAGTTCTTCGGATTTGTTTTATCTACAAAAAATGTCTTTTCTGAACAGATGAAAAAAAAAAGGGGGGGGGGGGGGATGATGTTTCCTTATAGAATAGGCAATATTGACACACACAACATTAACATTTTAACATAAAGGCCAACAATTTTCACAGAATGCATTCTACAAATTAATTATTTCTCTGTGCTTGTTGTTGTTGTTGTTGTTGTTGTTGTTGTTGTTGTTGTTGTTGTTGTTGTTGTTGTTGTTGTTGTTGTTGTTGTTGTTGTTGTTGTTGTTGTTGTTGCAGTTGTTTTTTGTTGTTCTTATTTTCTTCCGAAAGCGGTGTTAATACTTTCACCACGAGGTTCGATCACACATGAAAAAAACCACAATTGAATACTGTCACAATATATCACTGTCCCATAATAATACTGTCACATAATAATACTGTCACAAATATCACTGTCACAAAATAATACTGTCACAATATATCATTGTCACAAAATAATACTCTCACAATATATCGCGGTCACAAAATAATACTGTCACAATATATCACTGTCACAATATATCATTGTCACAAAATAATACTGTCATAATAAATCACTGTCACAAAATAATAATGTCACAATATATCACTGTCACAGTATATCCTTGTCACAAAATAATACTGTCATAATAAATCACTGTCACAAAATAATACTGTCACAGTTTATTACTGTCACAATATATTTAATCTTAGGAGACATTAAATAGATTACGACGGATTCCAGTCAAAGAGATTTTCTCACACTATGACTTAAGGCCCTGCGATAATTGCAAGGTCCTTCGATAATTGCTCCCACACCTGACTTAAGGTCCTGCGATATTTTCTACCTCCATGACTTAAGGTCCTGCGATATTTGCTCCCTCCATGACTTAAGGTCCTGCGATATTTGCTCCCTCCATGACTTAAGGTCCTGCGATATTTGCTACCTCCATGACTTAAGGTCCTGCGATATTTTCTACCTCCATGACTTAAGGTCCTGCGATATTTGCTCCCTCCATGACTTAAGGTCCTGCGATATTTGCTCCCTCCATGACTTAAGGTCCTGCGATATTTGCTCCCTCCATGACTTAAGGTCCTGCGATATTTGCTCCCTCCATGGCTTAAGGTCCTGCGATATTTGCTCCCTCCATGACTTAAGGTCCTGCGATAATATTAAACAAAGAATACTCTTGGATAATAGTTTTAATTTTTTTTAAAACAAATCAGTTTTGCTTTTGAATTTGAAATGTTCATTGAGAAGTCGTGATGCCCCAGCGATAAGATTAATAAAATACAATTAAAGTTACAGAACAGCTTTTGGAGGTAATTCTGAGGTAGTCATTCTGGTGGTTATTCTGAGGTAGTTATTCTGGTGGTTATTCTGAGGTAGTAAATCTGGTGGTAATTCTGAGGTAGTCAATCTGGTGGTAATTCTGAGGTAGTTATTCTGGTGGTTATTCCGAGGTAGTCATTCTGGTGGTTATTCTGAGGTAGTTATTCTGGTGGTTATTCCGAGGTAGTCATTCTGGTGGTTATTCTGAGGTAGTAAATCTGGTGGTAATTCTGAGGTAGTCATTCTGGTGGTAATTCTGAGGTAGTAAATCTGGTGGTAATTCTGAGGTAGTCATTCTGGTGGTTATTCTGAGGTAGTAAATCTGGTGGTAATTCTGAGGTAGTCATTCTGGTGGTAATTCTGAGGTAGTAAATCTGGTGGTAATTCTGAGGTAGTCATTCTGGTGGTTATTCTGAGGTAGTAAATCTGGTGGTAATTCTGAGGTAGTCATTCTGGTGGTTATTCTGAGGTAGTAAATCTGGTGGTAATTCTGAGGTAGTCATTCTGGTGGTAATTCTGAGGTAGTTATTCTGGTGGTTATTCCGAGGTAGTCATTCTGGTGGTAATTCTGAGGTAGTTATTCTGGTGGTTATTCCGAGGTAGTCATTCTGGTGGTTATTCTGAGGTAGTAAATCTGGTGGTAATTCTGAGGTAGTCATTCTGGTGGTAATTCTGAGGTAGTAAATCTGGTGGTAATTCTGAGGTAGTCATTCTGGTGGTTATTCTGAGGTAGTAAATCTGGTGGTAATTCTGAGGTAGTCATTCTGGTGGTTATTCTGAGGTAGTAAATCTGGTGGTAATTCTGAGGTAGTCAATCTGGTGGTAATTCTGAGGTAGTTATTCTGGTGGTTATTCCGAGGTAGTCATTCTGGTGGTTATTCTGAGGTAGTTATTCTGGTGGTTATTCCGAGGTAGTCATTCTGGTGGTTATTCTGAGGTAGTAAATCTGGTGGTAATTCTGAGGTAGTCATTCTGGTGGTAATTCTGAGGTAGTAAATCTGGTGGTAATTCTGAGGTAGTCATTCTGGTGGTTATTCTGAGGTAGTAAATCTGGTGGTAATTCTGAGGTAGTCATTCTGGTGGTTATTCTGAGGTAGTAAATCTGGTGGTAATTCTGAGGTAGTCATTCTGGTGGTAATTCTGAGGTAGTTATTCTGGTGGTTATTCCGAGGTAGTCATTCTGGTGGTAATTCTGAGGTAGTTATTCTGGTGGTTATTCCGAGGTAGTCATTCTGGTGGTTATTCTGAGGTAGTAAATCTGGTGGTAATTCTGAGGTAGTCATTCTGGTGGTAATTCTGAGGTAGTAAATCTGGTGGTAATTCTGAGGTAGTCATTCTGGTGGTTATTCTGAGGTAGTAAATCTGGTGGTAATTCTGAGGTAGTCATTCTGGTGGTTATTCTGAGGTAGTAAATCTGGTGGTAATTCTGAGGTAGTCATTCTGGTGGTAATTCTGAGGTAGTTATTCTGGTGGTTATTCCGAGGTAGTCATTCTGGTGGTAATTCTGAGGTAGTTATTCTGGTGGTTATTCCGAGGTAGTCATTCTGGTGGTTATTCTGAGGTAGTAAATCTGGTGGTAATTCTGAGGTAGTCATTCTGGTGGTTATTCTGAGGTAGTAAATCTGGTGGTAATTCTGAGGTAGTCATTCTGGTGGTAATTCTGAGGTAGTTATTCTGGTGGTTATTCCGAGGTAGTCATTCTGGTGGTTATTCTGAGGTAGTAAATCTGGTGGTAATTCTGAGGTAGTCATTCTGGTGGTTATTCTGAGGTAGTAAATCTGGTGGTAATTCTGAGGTAGTCATTCTGGTGGTAATTCTGAGGTAGTTATTCTGGTGGTTATTCCGAGGTAGTCATTCTGGTGGTTATTCTGAGGTAGTAAATCTGGTGGTAATTCTGAGGTAGTCATTCTGGTGGTTATTCTGAGGTAGTAAATCTGGTGGTAATTCTGAGGTAGTCATTCTGGTGGTAATTCTGAGGTAGTTATTCTGGGGGGGGGGGAATTCTGAGGTAGTCATTCTGGTGGTAATTCTTAAAAGTATTTTTAGCGGTAATTCTGAAGAGTTATTGTGCAGTGCTTGGGCATAAAAATTATTGATATAACCCAGGTGTTGTTATATTGAATAAAAATAAATCTAACACCAATTCTATGAACATTACCTTAATTAGGAGACAACTTACAGCAAATTTTTAGGAAAATATTATCTTTTCTAATATATATATATATATATATATATATATATATATATATATATATAATTGTTAAATTTCACTTCATTTATTGTATAGAAGTGTAGAAATGAAATCAGTTTGATATGATAAAGTAAATATAGACATGACATGTAAAGTCCAGAACTGTATTGTCTGTATGTAAGAAAAACTACCGAGTTTATTTTGTATTCAGTACCTTATGTAATGTCTTAAACCAAATATGATCTGCATTTTTTAAACATGTGTGAGTACCTGATAGATCTATATATGTGTGTGTGGCGATACTCGGTATCATGTGTGAGTACCTGATATATATATATATATATATATATATATATATATATATATATATATTATATTTGTGTGTGTGTGTTTGTGTGGCGATACTTGGTATCATAATTGACCTACTATCATTCAATTATGTGTCAGGAGTGGTGGAAATTGGCTTGAATCAAGGGCGTCAGCCCCAAATCATGTTTATTTCCGGAAGTAGGGCCGGTCCAAGTGATATCATTGTTCATTAGAGTTGTGCACCCATGTGTTGTCATGGTGACAGATTGTGTACCCATGGTGGTGGAAACGTATCTACTGTGGAAGGTTGTGTGATGATAAGTTGTGTTGTCATGGTGACAGATTGTGTACCCATGGTGGTGGAAACGTATCTACTGTGGAAGGTTGTATGATGATAAGTTGTGTTGCCTTGGTGTAAGATTGTGTACCCATGGTGGTGGAAGCGTAACTTCTGTGGAAGGGGGTATATCTTTCGTTGGGTATTATTTTTTAAGCCAGTATTTGAGGCTTAGGCAACCACTAAAAGTGCACGGCTATTAAATAGCAACAGCAGTGGCGTAGTCAGTGGGGCAAGGGGGCGTCATGCCCCGGGCGCTACTCACAAAAGGGCGCCAAATGGTATATTTTACATATAATATTGTAAGTTTTTCGAATGGGGGTGGGCGCTAAAAAGGTATTGTGCCCCGGGCGCGATTTAAGCTCGCTACGCCACTGAGTAACAGCATTCACGTTTTTAACGAAAAAAAAACAACAACATTTATTGTCTATTTAAAAAACAAATATGATTGGAAAATGAAATTGTTGGATAAGTCGCCGGAGAGGTGAGGTAAGATTAGTAAATACATTGTATGTGTTTGTGTTTGAGTTTCATAACTTCCGAAATAAAGGCGTTTCTTTTAAGACCAGATGAGAAAAAAGCCGCCCATGGATGAGTTTTACATTGTTTAACAGAGGCGGAAGAATCTTAGCGAACGTAAACACCGATATGAAAGAGCTGACAAGTCCTGGAGGTAAAAGGCAACGTCTTTTTTTTAAATTAAAAAAAAACTGTTCGCATAGAGAAAACTTGCATAAATAAGGGAGGCAGGAAAAATCGGGGTACCGGGAGTGGTGGTGGTGGCGGGGATGGAGGGGTGGCCAGGGGGCTGAATCTGCTCCTAGACGACAAACCAAAGAGGGACACAGGAGCTTACCGTATCGAGTGTGGTAGCCATGGCAACGGGCAACGGAGCCCAGGCGACCATTCGCGAGTTTCACCTGAACAGGTAGACGGAGGTAGGAGGGGCGCGGTGGGGGTGGGGGTGGAGTGAACGATGAAAGGGCTTGGGGACCCGAGAGGACCGGATCGAACTTTAGAAGGGGGGGAAATATTGTCGTGGCCTTCTGGTGGCCGTTGTGACGAATGCGAGGAGTGTTTTGTTTGGACGTCTTCCAAGAAAATTGTTGCGAAGGTAATTTATGGGGAAATCTAGTCTAAACAATGCAAGCATTTTCGCTATCTTATACATCCCTTTTTTTCTACAGTTCTTTTTCGTTTTTTATTTCAAGAAAAAAGTTATTGATATTTTTTTAATTGCTTTAAAAAACTCAGATTTAAAGTTGTTTTGACAAAATTCAATATTTTTTTCTATATTTATTTGATCCATTCTTTAACGATTCTTGTCACTAATTTTTATGAATATGACTAAGGGCTTGTATTGGGAATGTCAAAAATATAACTTTAACAACAAAATTCATTCGTTATTAGTCAATTCCAATGTATAGTGTTGTAAGGATTTACCATAGACTTAGTGGTAAGATTTCAACAACGTATATTTGAGGGATTTGGGGCGTTCAACTTAAATAAAACATTGAAATTTCGTTTTATGTTTCGTAGGATGAAAAAAATAATTGACGAATTATGTTGATTATAAAGGAAAATGCGTGTCGTTTTCTTTGTTGTTCGTCCGTCACATGCGCAGATGACCAAGGTTATAGTGCACGGTGAGTACGCAGGTGGCTTGTCAGACCTATTTGTGCCTGAAAAGCTTTCACGCACGTTGGGCACGCGTTGTGTTGGGTCCCTGGTAGGGTTTGAGCCGATTCAACTTTTCCTTGCTGTGCGCTTTCTTTGGGATGAGCAGTGCGCTTCTTCTCTGAGGTCTGAGCTCCGACCGTGCTTCTGCCACGCCAGCTTGCACGGTCTACTTCAAGGGGCACCCGTGAATGGAGGTCGATGTCCATGAATATGAGTGACACTATACACCTGTGGTTCTCAGCCTTCCTAAATATGTGTTTTCCGAAGGTCTTAGGCGACCCCCGTGTAAGGGTTGTCGTGACCCACAGGTTGAGAACTACTGCTTTAGACAGTCCTTGAAGCGTTTTTTTTGTTCCCCAGCTGAGCATTTCCCACTGGAGAGTTCACTGAACATTAGTCGTTTAGGAAGTCTGCTGTCTGGAGAGTTCCCCGAACATTAGTCGTTTGGGAAGTCTGTTGTCTGGAGAGTTCCCCGAACATTAGTCGTTTGGGAAGTCTGTTGTCTGGAGAGTTCACCGAACATTAGTCGTTTGGGAAGTCTGCTGTCTGAAGAGTTCGCCGAACATTAGTCGTTTGGGAAGTCTGCTGTCTGAAGAGTTCCCCGAACATTAGTCGTTTGGGAAGTCCTTTTTAATGTCCATTACTAACCACAGAAAAGAATTTCAAAATAAAAGTCTTGTTCCGGGGTTTGGGCAAGATTGACCCAAATGTTGGCAGCTCTTCCGATCTTTTCATTTTAGATCATCAAGAATGATTATAATTTTAGAAATAATCAAATTTTTTTTAAAAATCCCCTAACGTTCGAAGCTAAGTTCTTTTCGGTGGGTTACCAGGCATTCGCTGGTTTGTCAAAAGTCGAAGGAGATAGCAGATAGGAGATAGCCACGGCGGTGGTACGGCATGACGTTACGAGGAGACTACCCAATATCTCTACCTCCGCTCTCCCCAGGAGCCCACCCTCCTCCCCCCCCCCCCCACACTTTTTCTGTTGAAGACGGATCATGTCTATTTTGTATTGTCATTACTGATTTTTAAAATATTTTTTAAAAACTTTATATCTATCAGTGGTGTGTCGGTGGCGTGTCGGTGGTGTGTCGGTGGCGTGTCGCTGGCGTGTCGCTGGCGTGTCGGTGGTGTGTCGGTGGCGTGTCGGTGGCGTGTTGGGGATGTGTCGAATCTGTGACGTTTTGACACATGCTAACTCTAATAGTGTTTTTCAAATGTTCGTTCCTCATTTTCTCAAAGCGTGGTGATTAGATAATGGTGACTGGTGGTCTGATCTATCGGCTGTTGCGTCTTCCCTGGTCTGATCTATCGGCTAGTCTGTTTGCGCTGGAATAATCTATTAGCGAGAATGTTGACTTTGATGTAATCTATTGGGTCAGTCTATTTTAACACAGGAGGGGCGTACATAGTACTTGGGGGGTTGGGGTTATGGTAAATAGGACACCTACCACATGAACCTACTATTACATGTCCACACAGTTATAAATATTCGTGAGATTGCATTAACAGTTTTATGACATTGTCCATTTCAAATGCATATTTTTCCGGTGACTATAATGCCACAGTTAATAACATTTGTGTTGTTTTTTTGGTTGTTTTTTTTTGAAGCAGGAATTCAAATAAAGCATGTGTCCAATGTTGGTAGGCCTATATGTCTTACGAAACCACAGTTGGAGACTGACAGTTGCATCTTTGACTGACAGTCTGAAATCTGGCCTGTACGAAAACTGACCCGCATGACATTCTTATGTCTAGCCTGCAAGAAAAACTGACTGGCAGGACATTCTTTTATCTAGCCTGCAAGAAAAACTGACCCACAGGACATTATTTCCGTGCATCAACGTGTACACATGATCAACGTGTACGCATGAAGTCCCTTCTTTTCATCTGCCAAATGTCTTGAGTGAAATGAAACATTCTTAGAGCACTTGAAATTAAATCCATGACGTCCCTAATGGCCAATGTTACTAGTTTTAAAACAAGCAATGATATTGAGCTTGCTGTAATATTTCATGATTGCATTGTTGGGGTCGTGTAGTGGTGTACTCTACTGCTGTTGGGGTCGAATAGTGGTGTACTCTACAGTTGTGCAGTAATACTTGATCAGAAGTGTCACAAAATATGAGACTCCTTGTCTATAATTTTTAATTATATAAAAAAGAATAAGTGAAACTTAATCCCCCATCACATTTCATTTCTCCTTATATTTTTCCTTTCTAAAATATTTGCCCTGTTATTTGCCACATCACAACATTTCATTTCTCTTTATATTTTTCCTTTCTCAAATAAATATTTACCCATGCTATTTGCCACATCACAACATTTCATTTCTCCTTATATTTTTCCTTTCTCAAATATTTGCCCTGCTATTTGCTACATCACATTTCATTTCTCCTTATATTTTTCCTTTCTCAAATATTTGCCCTGCCATTTTCCCCATCAAAACATTTCTCCCGTATACTTTCTACCTGACGACAGCCACCCGAGCCGCATTTTAACACCCACCTCATCCCATCACAACACCCACCTTCCACCACAGCAACACCCCCGCGCCCTCCCCCTTACCACGCTCACGCCATCCCCATCACACCATCCAACCCACCCCATATCAACGCCCACCCACCCCATCCCACTATTCATCACGACACTCACCCCTTTAACATCACGAGAACCACCGTTGGACCCTTACCTTACACTTGTATTGATCGTCCCCGGCGGAGGAGCATCCTTACATTACAAGACGTAAAGATAATGGCCGAAAATAAACGAAGGAGAGACGACGGAAATAAAAGGGATTTTGTGCACGTTTTAAAAACCTGGAAGTAATTGAGGGGTTGTGTGGCCATGGTGTGGAGAGTTGTGTGACAATGGGGTGGGGGTTTGTGTGGAAAAGTGGTGGGGGTTGTGGGGCAATGGGGTGGAGGGGGGGGGACAAAAACATGGATACGGCTAAAAGGATTAGAAAATGAAAATTATTTTTAGAAAATTTCATGTTTCGTCATGTGTTTTCCACTGTTCTACAACATCTTCCACACTCTGAAGTAGATATACCACTTTCTAGTTGTTCTTTTATTATTATTATAAGACGTTTTTTATAGCGTAGTACCCCAACCTAGGGCTGGGCTCACCACGCTGTACATACAAGGTACCCCAACCTAGGGCTGGGCTCACCACGCTATACATACAAGGTACCCCAACCTAGGGCTGGGATCACCACGCTGTACATAAAAGGTACCCCAACCTAGGGCTGGGCTCACCACGTTGTACATACAAGGTACCCCAACATAGGGCTGGGCTCACCACGCTGTACATACAAGGTACCCCAACCTAGGGCTGTGCTCACCACGCTGTACATACAAGGTACCCCAACCTATGGCTGGGCTCACCACGTTGTACATACAAAGTACCCCAACCTAGGGCTGGGCTCACCACGTTGTACATACAAGGTACCCCAACCTAGGGCTGGGCTCACCACGCTGTAAATACAAGGTACCCCAACCTAGTGCTGGGCTCACCACGCTGTACATAAAATTTAATAATCATAAGCGTGAACTTAAAATTAACATACATTAATTAAATAAATTAAAACAAATGTGTATTCGCCCAACCAATTCATAACTTTTTTAAATGTCAAGCCATGGACTGCTCCCAGCAGAATCGTCTGTCGGTCAGATGGGGAATCAGTCAGGATAGAAGAGTTTAAAGAAATATGTTTTGAGTGCAGTTTTGAAGGCTGTGATGGTCGGTATATTGCGGATGTGTAGGGGAAGAGAATTCCATTGTTTGGGGGCACTGAAAGAGAAATATATTTCATCACTCTCTCTCATACTCTGAAGGCCGACGATAAAATTAACAATACAAATATATTGACTCGTGAACATAACAATATATTTGATAGTTTCCATGAGCTAAACTATTGTCATACATTAAACTGATAGTTTCCATGACCTAAACTATTGTCATACATTTAACTGGTAGTTTCCATGACATTATCTATTGTCATACATTTAACTGGTAGTTTCCATGACCTAATCTATTGTCATACATTTAACTGGTAGTTTCCATCACCTAAACTATTGTCATACATTTAACTGGTAGTTTCCATGACCTAATCTATTGTCATACATTTAACTGGTAGTTTCCATGACCTAAACTATTGTCATACATTTAACTGGTAGTTTCCATGACCTTATCTATTGTCATATATTTAACTGGTAGTTTCCATGACCTAATCTATTGTCATACATTTAACTGGTAGTTTCCATGACCTAAACTATTGTCATACATTTAACTGATAGTTTCCATGACCTAATCTATTGTCATACATTTAACTGGTAGTTTCCATGACCTAATCTATTGTCATACAGTTAACTGGTAGTTTCCATGACCTTATCTATTGTCATACATTTAACTGGTAGTTTCCATGACCTTATCTATTGTCATACATTTAACTGGTAGTTTCCATGACCTAATCTATTGTCATACATTTAACTGGTAGTTTCCATGAGCTAAACTATTGTCATACATTTAACTGGTAGTTTCCATGAGCTAAACTATTGTCATACATTTAACTGATAGTTTCCATGACCTAAACTATTGTCATACATTTAACTGATAGTTTCCATGACCTAAACTATTGTCATACATTTAACTGATAGTTTCCATGACCTAAACTATTGTCATACATTTAACTGGTAGTTTCCATGACCTAAACTATTGTCATACATTTAACTGATAGTTTCCATGACCTAAACTATTGTCATACATTTAACTGGTAGTTTCCATGACCTAAACTATTGTCATACATTTAACTGATAGTTTCCATGACCTAAACTAGTGTCATACATTTAACTGATAGTTTACATGACCTAAACTATTGTCATACATTTAACTGATAGTTTCTATGACCTAAACTATTGTCATACATTTAACTGGTAGTTTCCATGACCTAAACTATTGTCATACATTTAACTGGTAGTTTCCATGACCTTATCTATTGTCATACATTTAACTGGTAGTTTCCATGACCTTATCTATTGTCATACATTTAACTGATAGTTTCCATGACCTTATCTATTGTCATACATTTACTGGTAGTTTCCATGACCTAAACTATTGTCATACATTTAACTGGTAGTTTCCATGACCTAAACTATTGTCATACATTTAACTGATAGTTTCCATGACCTAAACTATTGTCATACATTTAACTGATAGTTTCCATGACCTAAACTATTGTCATACATTTAACTGGTAGTTTCCATGACCTTATCTATTGTCATACATTTAACTGATAGTTTCCATGACCTAAACTATTGTCATACATTTAACTGGTAGTTTCCATGACCTAAACTATTGTCATACATTTAACTGATAGTTTCCATGACCTAATCTATTGTCATACATTTAACTGGTAGTTTCCATGACCTAATCTATTGTCATACATTTAACTGGTAGTTTCCATGACCTAATCTATTGTCATACATTTAACTGGTAGTTTCCATGACCTAATCTATTGTCATACATTTAACTGGTAGTTTCCATGACCTAATCTATTGTCATACATTTAACTGGTAGTTTCCATGACCTAATCTATTGTCATACATTTAACTGGTAGTTTCCATGACCTTATCTATTGTCATACATTTAACTGGTAGTTTCCATGACCTAATCTATTGTCATACAGTTAACTGGTAGTTTCCATGACCTAATCTATTGTCATACATTTAACTGGTAGTTTCCATGACCTAATCTATTGTCATACAGTTAACTGGTAGTTTCCATGACCTAATCTATTGTCATACATTTAACTGGTAGTTTCCATGACCTAATCTATTGTCATACATTTAACTGGTAGTTTCCATGACCTAATCTATTGTCATACATTTAACTGGTAGTTTCCATGACCTAATCTATTGTCATACATTTAACTGGTAGTTTCCATGACCTAATCTATTGTCATACATTTAACTGGTAGTTTCCATGACCTTATCTATTGTCATACATTTAACTGGTAGTTTCCATGACCTAATCTATTGTCATACAGTTAACTGATAGTTTCCATGACCTAATCTATTGTCATACATTTAACTGGTAGTTTCCATGACCTAATCTATTGTCATACATTTAACTGGTAGTTTCCATGACCTTATCTATTGTCATACATTTAACTGGTAGTTTCCATGACCTAATCTATTGTCATACATTTAACTGGTAGTTTCCATGACCTAATCTATTGTCATACATTTAACTGGTAGTTTCCATGACCTTATCTATTGTCATACATTTAACTGGTAGTTTCCATGACCTAATCTATTGTCATACATTTAACTGGTAGTTTCCATGACCTAATCTATTGTCATACATTTAACTGGTAGTTTCCATGACCTAATCTATTGTCATACATTTAACTGGTAGTTTCCATGACCTAATCTATTGTCATACATTAAACTGGTAGTTTCCATGACCTAATCTATTGTCATACATTTAACTGGTAGTTTCCATGACCTTATCTATTGTCATACATTTAACTGGTAGTTTCCATGACCTAATCTATTGTCATACATTTAACTGGTAGTTTCCATGACCTTATCTATTGTCATACATTTAACTGGTAGTTTCCATGACCTTATCTATTGTCATACATTTAACTGGTAGTTTCCATGACCTAATCTATTGTCATACATTTAACTGGTAGTTTCCATGACCTAATCTATTGTCATACATTTAACTGGTAGTTTCCATGACCTAATCTATTGTCATACATTTAACTGGTAGTTTCCATGACCTTATCTATTGTCATACATTTAACTGGTAGTTTCCATGACCTAAACTATTGTCATACATTTAACTGGTAGTTTCCATGACCTTATCTATTGTCATACATTTAACTGGTAGTTTCCATGACCTAATCTATTGTCATACATTTAACTGGTAGTTTCCATGACCTTAACTATTGTCATACAATCAAAGGATTCCGCTGCGCAGTATTTTTTTCATACGAGGTAGGAAGAAATCAGAAGTTTTCGTATAAAATAGATACTAAGATACATCAGATACTAAGATACATCAGATACTGAGACACATCAGATACTAAGATACATCAGATACTAAGATACATCAGGTACTAAGATACATCAGATACTAAGACACATCAGATACTAAGACACATCAGATACTAAGACACATCAGATACTAAGACTCATCAGATACTTAGACACATCAGATACTAAGACACATCAGATACTAAGACTCATCAGACACTAAGACACATCAGACACTAAGACAAGACTCTTAAAGACAACCAAAAAATCGCATTAACAAATAATATCATAAAATATTTGGTTTTTATTTTTTTATAAAAAAGAGTAGTTAGCCCCACCCACCTGCCCCCGCCCCTTGATAATTACACGGAGGGCGTGGCCGATGAGAGACCCTAAGACAAATGGCTGGTGTTGTTACCAGGAATGACGAAAGAGACGGGGAGAAGGGGCCGGGGAGGTATGGCTCCTGCCTCCGCTGGGGGGATATGCGTACTCCACGTGGCTATGGAAATAGGCCGGACACGAATAGAACTTCCAGGGGCGTCACCGGCCCGGCACTGCATTGAGGTGCGTTATTCCCCCTCCTGGCTCGTTGGATCTTCGAGGGAAAAAAAAACTGGTTAGAGTTGAGACTTGGGCATGTAAGACATCCCCCATTTAAATACAAAAATAGTTCATAAATGAAACCAATATTTTTTATAATATTTTAAACACTTATTGTATGGTGTTCTATACATACATTAAGATGCCCCCCCACACACCTACTGGGGTCCGCCTATGGCGTGTGCATAATAAATCCATTGTTCTTTATGTATTGAAGTGTGGACCGTGGGACAGCGATCAGGAATATTTTGAATAAAATCTGACCGGTCACTACACTGGGTAGTTTGATGTGAGCACTCTCAGAGGCTGAGCGTATTTGTTGCTGGCTCAAAATTCCGTGATGAAAGTGACCGTCACGGAGCAGTAATCACGGAGTATCACCCCCTATAGCAGCACACAGAGTATCACCATCTATAGCAGCACATAGAGTATCACCACCTATAGCAGCACACAGAGTATCACCATCTATAGCAGCAAACAGAGTATCACCACCTATAGCAGCACACAGAGTATCACCACCTATAGCAGCACATAGAGTATCACCACCTATAGCAGTACACAGAGTATCACCACCTATAGCAGCACACAGATTATCACCACCTATAGCAGGACACAGAGTATCAGCACCTATAGCAGCACACAGAGCATTACCACCTATAGCAGCACATAGAGTATCACCACCTATAGCAGCACACAGATTATCACCACCTATAGCAGCACACAGATTATCACCACCTATAGCAGCACACAGATTATCACCACCTATAGCAGCACATAGAGTATCACCAACTATAGCAGCACATAGAGTATCACCACCTATAGCAGCACACAGATTATCACCACCTATAGCAGCACACAGATTATCACCACCTATAGCAGCACACTGAGCTTGCGTTGATTGAAGTGGTTCTAGAAAGTATTGGGATTTTTTAAAAATCGTCTGTCTCCCAGCCCCCTATATATATCTTTCTCTCTCCCTGCACCCTATATATATCTTTCTCTCTCCTTCTGTCTCCCTCCCAAACACATGCAATATACATATATAACATTACTTGTATACCTTACGCTACCTCTGTCTTCATACACACCTGAGCGATTTAAATCTCCCCCATCCCTCTGTGCTTCTTTCACTCTCTGTCCTTCCCTCCAATATCCCGCTCTCTCTCACCCTCCCTTCCTCTTTATCTCCCTACTTCTCTCTCTCTCACCTTTACCTAAATGACGTCATTAACGTGGCACCATGTCAATTAAATGACGTCATTAACGCGTAATGAGACACCATGTCAACTAAATGATGTTATCAACGCCTAATGAGACACCGTGTCAACTAAATGACATCATCAACGCCTAATGAGACACCATGTCAACTAAATGACATCATCAACGCGTAATGAGACACCATGTCAACTAAATGACATCATCAACGCCTAATGAGAAACCATGTCAACTAAATGACATCATCAATGCCTAATGAGACACAAAGTCAACTAAATGATGTTATCAACGCCTAATGAGACACCATGTCAACTCAATGACGTCATCAACGCCTAATGAGACACCATGTCAACTAAATGGCATCATCAACGCCTAATGAGAAACCATGTCAACTAAATGACGTCATCAACGCGTAATGAGACACAAAGTCAACTAAATGATGTTATCAACGCCTAATGAGACACCATGTCAACTAAATGACGTCATCAACGCCTAATGAGACACCATGTCAACTAAATGACGTCATCAACGCCTAATGAGACACCATGTCAACTAAATGACATCATCAACGCCTAATGAGACACAAAGTCAACTAAATGATGTTATCAACGCCTAATGAGACACCATGTCAACTAAATGACGTCATCAACGCCTAATGAGACACCATGTCAACTAAATGGCATCATCAACGCCTAATGAGAAACCATGTCAACTAAATGACGTCATCAACGCGTAATGAGACACAAAGTCAACTAAATGATGTTATCAACGCCTAATGAGACACCATGTCAACTAAATGACGTCATCAACGCCTAATGAGACACCATGTCAACTAAATGACGTCATCAACGCCTAATGAGACACCATGTCAACTAAATGACGTCATCAACGCCTAATGAGACACCATGTCAACTAAATGAAGTCATAAAACAATCATCCTTTTTTTAAAATTATTATTATATTAACTTTGCTTTCGTTCGTGTTTCAGTCTGGCCGGGCGGCCAATAGACCCACTTCTCGTCAGCCAATAGACCCACTTCTCGTCAGCCAATAGACCCACTTCTCGTCAGCCAATAGACCCACTTCTCGTCAGCCAATAGACCCACTTCTCGTCAGCCAATAGACCCACTTCTCGTCAGCCAATAGACCCACTTCTCGTCAGCCAATAGACCCACTTCTCGTCAGCCAATAGACCCACTTCTCGTCAGCCAATAGACCCACTTCTCGTCAACCAATAGACCCACTTCTCGTCAGCCAATAGACCCACTTCTCGTCAGCCAATAGACCCACTTCTCGTCAGCCAATAGACCCACTTCTCGTCAGCCAATAGACCCACTTCTCGTCAGCCAATAGACCCACTTCTCGTCAGCCAATAGACCCACTTCTCGTCAGCCAATAGACCCACTTCTCGTCAGCCAATAGACCCACTTCTCGTCAACCTATCGAGCTGAAACCTTTGCACGGAGACTGGTTGCCGATGAAAAATCACTCAAATTTTCAGCCCCGCCCCCAACACCCAAAAATAATGTGTTCCTATTTTTCAAGGTGAATTAAATATGAGGACACTGACGTCACGAGATTAAATTCCCGAGATCTGCGCTAAATGAGATTCTTTAAAAATAAAATATCGCGTTTGGTGCGTACTATTTTCTTTAGCTTTTCTGAAATAGCTGTAGAAATAAATCTACGATGTAAAACGGGGTGTGTCATTATAATATTAATATAAATGTAAAAACTGCATATAAAGGATTTATACGCAAACCTCGGTTGTTTGTGGGTTGTTTAACAGCATCGTGGCAAAGAGTGTGTTTCTGAAAGACGGTGACTTATGGTGGGTGACCCCAATAACCATTTGTTCCAGGGAGCAGTGTTTCAATCATGAGCTCCCGTTTCAAAACAAACGGGTCGCTGACAGCGTTCTTCAAATTGAACCATTGCGCAACGGTCGTATCGAATGAGACTGTGACATAATCTTGTCACTGAAACAATTGCATAACCGGAAAGTATATTTGTGGTTGCGGCTGGTGGTGCTGCTGTTTTTTTTAAATTTAAATGATCACCTCTACGTAAGATGACTGATTCATTGGGTTAAATAAGTAGGGACATTTGTTAGACACAGCTATCCTCATATTGTTATAAAACAAGCCCCATGTTTAGGGGTCGTAAACGATACTCTTTTTTAAAATTATAATTTATGAATGAAATGGTGAGATGTTTTAATAATTTATATTTTTAAACTTCGTCGGTCCTAAATTGTACACCAAGGTTTAGCATTGAGCTAAAGAAAATAGGTCATGCTGACATTAGTCTGAGAACCGCATCTGTAGATTGTAAGAACATTTTTCGTAAGTTCATGTGTTTGAAACTAGGCTGTTTTTTTTTTTAAATGACTGTTTTTGTTTTTTTTAAATTTAAAATCCATCTTCCTTTGCGTTACACAACATGCCAATGGCTCCATGGCTCCATACGCCATTCCGTCAGAACGAAATACATACTTTAAAAATGTCATCACCTTACGTAATGTGACCAAATCACAATTTATAATTATGACGCGGTAACGTTTTTAGAATTCGAAATTACCTTTGGTCGAGTTTGAGGACAATAGGTAGTCACAGAGGTAGTCACAAAAGTAATCACAGGGGTGTTCAAAGAGGTAGCCACAGAGGTCGCCGCAGGGGTAGTCACAGATGGGCTTTCAGGGTTATTCATTTGTTCCAAGCTATTGCAAATTTCTGTGACCACACGCTAAAGGCATCTTAATGTTATAAAGTGAAAAAAGAGAACTAGTTGTCCAGATTTAGACAAAAGAGAACTAGTTGTCCAGATTTAGACAAAGGGGAACTAGTTCAGATTTAGACAAAGGGGATCTAGCTGTCCAGATTTAGACAAAGGGGAACTAGCTGTCCAGATTTAGACAAAGGGGAACTAGCTGTCCAGATTTAGACAAAAGGGAACAAGCTATCCAGATTTAGACAAAAGAGAACTAGCTGTCCAGATTTAGACAAAGGGGAAATAGCTGTCCACATTAAGACAAAGGGGAACTAGCTGTCCAGATTTAGACAAAGGGGAACTAGTTGTCCAGATTTAGACAAAGGGGAACTAGCTGTCCAGATTTAGACAAAAGAGAACTGCGTTTTGTGCGCAATATTTTCTTTTCGGAAATTGAAATCGTCTCAATTTAAATATAGTATAAAAAGTTTTCGGTTCAAAAGTGGTTGGGACATCAGAATATTTAATATAGTTCATAAAAAGTGTGCAGTGACGTATCATGGAGGAGAGGGTTGTGTAGCAAAAATTGGGATTCTTAAATGTGTGTTAGTTGAGTTCATGTTTTGTCAAGTAACTTTAGTAGATAGGAAGATCACGCATTGCTGTCGCCAATGTTTGGCGGGCTATATCTGGTAGATGGGAAGTTCACGCATGGCTGTCGCCAATGTTTGGCGGGCTATATCTGGTAGATGGGAAGTTCACGCATTGCTGTCGCAAATGTTTGACGAGCTATATCTGGTAGATGGGAAGTTCACGCATTGCTGCCGCAAATGTTTGGCGGGCTATCTCTGGTAGATGGGAAGTTCACGCATGGCTGTCGCCAATGTTTGGCGGGCTATATCTGGTAGATTGGAAGTTCACGCATTGCGGTTGCCAATGTTTGGCGGGCTATATCTGGTAGATGGGAAGTTCACGCATTGCTGCCGCCAATGTTTGGCAGGCTATATCTAGTAGATGGGAAGTTCACGCATTGCTGCCGCAAATGTTTGGCGGGCTATATCTGGTAGATGGGAAGTTCACGCATTGCTGCCGCCAATGTTTGGCGGGCTATATCTGGTAGATGGCAAGTTCACGCATTGCTGCCGCCAATGTTTGGCGGGCTATATCTGGTAGATGGGAAGTTCACGCATTGCTGTCGCCAACGTTTGGCGAGCTATAAACTAGTAGCAATTCGTTTAAAGGTTTTATTTTTAAATGCATATTTTTAAAAATTTAAATATTTCATTTCATGGTACAACTCTGTTTAAAATAGAGTCAGTAAGAGTTTGGTCGTCTGGTAAAACCATTCGCCTCTGTCAGCAGTGAAACACCGCTCACCCTCTTTCATTCATTTAAGTCAGTGGTTCTCAACCTTCCTACTGCTGCGACCCTCTAATACAGTTCCTCATGTTGTGGTGACCCCCCAACTATCTTTTTTTTCGTTGCTTCTGCATAAATATGTGTTTACCGATGGTCTTAGACGACCTCAGATTGAGAACCACTTTATGCCTCAGATTGTCAGTGGATCTTTGGTCTCCCATTTTTATATTGGAGAAACCATGGCTTTGTAAATCCATGGTTGGAATCAATCATCTTTTTGGTTGTTTTTTGGATTGCGGGTTGTGTTAATGGGTCCTACAATTTTTTCTAAGGCCTGATTGTTTTCCTGATTTGGATACATTTGGCTTTTCTAAATTAAATATTTTAATAAATGAAAGTTTCCGCAAATATCTGAGTTCGTCTCAAACGTGATCTTTGTGTGACGTGAAATAAGGTGAGTGTGGATCATGGCAGTAGTTTAGCTGGAGTCCCACCCAAAGCTCTAATATGTTTGTGAGTACATGCCGTATTCCAAAGCTCTAATATGTTTCTGAATACATGCCCGTTCCATGTTACTGCCATACGAGACACGCTTTGACCAAGTGGGAGGAAAGAGGAAAAAAAAAATTGAAGGAAGAGAGATTGAGAGGGTGGAGAAATATCGCCACTTTACCCCCCCCCCCCCACATCCACCCACCCACCCACCACACCCATTCTCCACCCCTCACATTGTGCCAGTCTGGTCTCCTCTCGCATTGATCTGGCCTTACCTTTAGCGGGTCTGAAATCCTAGGCACCGCTCACCCTTAATGTGACACGGGGAGGGGAGGGGAGACGAGGGAGAGGCCAAGGTTCTGGCCGCGTCCTCCTGTGTGCACGATCGCTACAAACAGATATTGCTCACACACACATGGGGGGCCACTCGCACACCGCTCGCCTCCACGTATCCGCGCTCGCACCCCCCAAGTCCATCCATCCACCTTCTGAAGTTCACCCCACCCCCCTCCCCCGCGCCGAGTTCCCTGCCTTGTCTCATTAACCGAAACAAGCCCCCCCCCCCACACCCCCTTCCACCTTATTCAAGAGATCAAATCCAGCATATTCCGTTTATAACCGTAGCTTCTAGCCTCAGCCCCCCCCCCCACAACCACACTCCCCCCACCCTCGTCATCTTCCATCGTCCCTACTCGTCCACCTTGTCTCCCCTTGTGAGTAGCACCTCACCCGCCCCCCTCCCCATCACCGGTGTCACCACCCAGCCTACGACTCACCCTAACGAAAAATCGAGACGACCCCTCTTCATTTTGCTCACGGAGGTGGTTAGAGGGTGGTACGCTCCCCGTCAGTCGGTGCCTCTATGTTCTGTCCACGCAGCACCGTCACCAGCGCTCACCCCCTTGAATCTCGTGACAGTCACAAAGGAGCGGAACCCGTGACACGCTTGTTTAAATACTTCAAAGTATAGAAAAGTAAGTCTCACTTTTTTTTCTCATATTTCTTAGGGTTTACTCCGAGAGGTAGCTCTGCGTGTAGAGAGTGTTATTCCGTTTCTTGACACGCGTGCAGTGTGGTATTTTATGTCAGTGACAACCACGTGGTGCCTTATAGCGCTGTCAGTTGTTGTTTTTTTATAGTTGATACTTTCGACGATAATAATAATTCATTGACATCAAAGTTGACTTGTTCCAAGAGCTGACGTTGTCCATTTTACGACAAGATTTACACACGGTCAAGGTTGCCCATGTCTTGTGTGATGTTTATCCATTGAAATAAGGTAACAAAATTATTGTTTTGTTTTTGTTTTGTTTCCCCCTTCCCCCTCCCCCCCCCACTTTTGACTTCCCTTATGGCAGCCATGACACCAGAAGCGTAGCGTAGGGGGTGCAGGGGGGTACAGATGTACCCGGGCGCCAGCTAGTTAGGGGCGCCAAAATGTGCTTTAGTATTATTTTATTGATGAAAATAATGGGTTTGAGAGTTGAAAAAAAGGAAAAGAGGGCGCTTTAAAATGAAACTTGTCCCCGGGCGCGAATCTTGTCCCCGGGCGCCAAACGCTCTAGCTACGCCACTGCATGACACAGGTGTTACAATACAGCCTCGTTTTAGAAATCAATTTCTGAATAACGGTTCTTCTTTTGTCCCCACGAGATTCGGTGTCAAATCTACTGACTCACTTTTATGTTCTTTTTAATATGAAAAACAACACACAAAAAATGTTTAGCTCATTGTGTGTCCATAATGTGTCGGCAAGAGTTTATATTGTGTGTCCATAATGTGTCGGCAGGAGTTTATTTGAAATGCCTCCCCAATTTAATATACTTTAAAATAAATAATATGATTTGTGTCACAGGTTCGAGCCGTCCAACTTTTTCATTCATCTTGTTTTTTTCTTTCAAATAAATGATTCATTGGCGATGTTAAATGTAACATCTTACCTTCTAGCGACCTCGTGCATTTTCTGTTTATTGAGGTACAACTATTTGAGAATCGTCAAATTAATCAAAGAATCATTTTTTTCCAAACGTTTGAGAGCTCTTGGGTTCTCAATTCAAAAATATGAAATAAAATTCTGTTCAGCTGGATTTTCAATATTTAAAAAAGATTATCTTTAATTCTTGTGTGTACAGGGTTAGAGATGGTCATGAGATGGGGTTTTGTGTGATCGTGGAGTATGGCGGTGTGTTGTGAAGGTTTTGTTCGGTGGCATTGTGTGATCTCGTATTTTGGTCGTATCCTGTGATTGACAGTGTATCATGGTACTCTGTAAAGGTAGTGTATTGTGGTATCATGGTACTCTGTAAAGGTAGTGTATTGTGGTATTATGCGTACTCTGTGAAGGTAGTGTATTGTGGTATTATGCGTACTCTGTGAAGGTAGTGTATTGTGGTATTAGGCGTACTTTGTGAAGGTAGTGTATTGTGGTATCATGGTACTCTGTAAAGGTAGTGTATTGTGGTATCATGGTACTCTGTAAAGGTAGTGTATTGTGGTATCATGGTACTCTGTAAAGGTAGTTTATTGTGGTATCATGGTACTCTGTAAAGGTAGTGTATTGTGGTATCATGGTACTCTGTGAAGGTAGTGTATTGTGGTATTATGCGTACTCTGTGAAGGTAGTGTATTGTGGTATTATGGTACTCTGTAAAGGTAGTGTATTGTGGTATTATGCGTACTCTGTAAAGGTAGTGTATTGTGGTATCATGGTACTCTGTAAAGGTAGTGTATTGTGGTATCATGGTACTCTGTAAAGGTAGTGTATTGTGGTATCATGGTACTCTGTAAAGGTAGTGTATTGTGGTATCATGGTACTCTGTAAAGGTAGTGTATTGTGGTATCATGGTACTCTGTGAAGGTAGTGTATTGTGGTGTTATGCGTACTCTGTGAAGGTAGTGTATTGTGGTATTATGCGTACTCTGTGAAGGTAGTGTATTGTGGTATCATGGTACTCTGTAAAGGTAGTGTATTGTGGTATCATGGTACTCTGTAAAGGTAGTGTATTGTGGTATCATGGTACTCTGTAAAGGTAGTTTATTGTGGTATCATGGTACTCTGTAAAGGTAGTGTATTGTGGTATCATGGTACTCTGTGAAGGTAGTGTATTGTGGTATTATGCGTACTCTGTGAAGGTAGTGTATTGTGGTATTATGCGTACTCTGTGAAGGTAGTGTATTGTGGTATCATGGTACTCTGTGAAGGTAGTGTATTGTGGTATCATGGTACTCTGTAAAGGTAGTGTATTGTGGTATTATGGTACTCTGTAAAGGTAGTGTATTGTGGTATTATGCGTACTCTGTAAAGGTAGTGTATTGTGGTATCATGGTACTCTGTAAAGGTAGTGTATTGTGGTATTATGCGTACTCTGTAAAGGTAGTGTATTGTGGTATCATGGTACTCTGTAAAGGTAGTGTATTGTGGTATTATTCGTACTCTGTGAAGGTAGTGTATTGTTGTATTATGCGTACTCTGTGAAGGTAGTGTATTGTGGTATTATGCGTACTCTCTGAAGGTAGTGTATTGTGGTATTCTGCGATGTCATTAATTATGCGATAGTATAGCTCGACACGAATCGTGGGAAGATTTGCCTGATAGTATCGTTTGAAGATACGGCCCTGATAGTATCGTTTGAACACACGGCCCTGATAGAATCGTGTGAAGATTTGGCCCTAATAGTATCGTGTGAAGATTTGGCCCTGATAGTATCGTGTGAAGATTTGGCCCTGATAGTATCGTTTGAACACACGGCCCTGATAGTATCGTTTGAACACACGGCTCTGATAGTATCGTTTGAAGATACGGCCCTGGTAGTATCGTTTGAACACACGGCCCTGATAGTATCGTTTGAAGATACGGCCCTGATAGTATCGTTTGAACACACGGCCCTGATAGAATCGTGTGAAGATTTTGCCCTGATAGTATCGTGTGAAGATTTGACCCTGATAGTATCGTGTGAAGATTTGGCCCTGATAGTATCGTGTGAAGATTTGGCCCTGATAGTATCGTGTGAAGATTTGGCCCTGATAGTATCGCGTGAAGATTTGGCCCTGATAGTATCGTGTGAAGATTTGGCCCTGATAGTATCGTGTGAAGATTTGGCCCTGATAGTATTGTGTGAAGATTTGGCCCTGATAGTATCGTGTGAAGATTTGGCCCTGATAGTATCGTGTGAAGATTTGGCCGTGATAGTATCGTGTGAAGATTTGGCCCTGATAGTATCGTGTGAAGATTTGGCCCTGATAGTATCGTGTGAAGATTTGACCCTGATAGTATCGTGTGAAGATTTGGCCCTGATAGTATCGTGTGAAGATTTGGCCCTGATAGTATCGTGTGACGATTTGGCCCTGATAGTATCGTGTGAAGATTTGGCCCTGATAGTATCGTGTGAAGATTTGGCCCTGATAGTATCGTGTGAAGATTTGGCCCTGATAGTATCGTGTGAAGATTTGGCCCTGATAGTATCGTGTGAAGATTTGGCCCTGATAGTATCGTGTGAAGATTTGGCCCTGATAGTATCGTGTGAAGATTTGGCCCTAGTAGTATCGTGTGAAGATTTGGCCCTGATAGTATCGTGTGAAGATTTGGCCCTGATAGTATCGTGTGAAGATTTGGCCCTAGTAGTATCGTGAGAAGATTTGGCCCTAGTAGTATCGTGAGAAGATTTGGCCCTAGTAGTATCGTGAGAAGATTTGGCCCTAGTAGTATCGTGTGAAGATTTGGCCCTGATAGTATCGTGTGAAGATTTGGCCCTAGTAGTATCGTGAGAAGATTTGGCCCTAGTAGTATCGTGAGAAGATTTGGCCTTAGTAGTATCTTGAGAAGATTTGGCCCTGATAGTATCGTGTGGAGATTTGGCCCTAGTAGTATCGTGAGAAGATTTAGCCCTAGTAGTATCGTGAGAAGATATCCTGTGATTTGGTCGTCTGACATGGGGAATATATTAAGAATTGGGGAAACTTTTCGCAATCAACATTCAGGAAGTATTACCTCCCATTTCTTAAGTTTCTGTCACATTATAATTTGAATTATTTATACACCTGGTCTTAGCACATGCCTAGATACGCCCCTGTATGAATGAGGGTGGGCAACGAAAAAACCCACAGGCTGCCAGAAACAACACACAATCAGACAAAAACTCACAGATAGACAAGAGAAACCCCACAGATAGATAATAACAACCTACAGATAGACAATGGCAACCCACAGATAGATAATAACAACCTACAGATAGACAATGGCAACCCACAGATAGATAATAACAAACTACAGATAGACAATGGCAACCCACAGACAGACGAGAGCGATCCGCAGACAGGCAAAACAACCCACAACTCCTACACCATAGCGTCATTTTCTTCCTCTATCTGAACAAAGAGTTCCAAACATACCCTCCCCCCCCCCCCCACCTTCTCTCTCTCCCGCACACACTCACTTTTGTTGTTTGGTTGAAATCAATAGATCTACATGCCAGGTACTCGCCGATGACTACACCAACACACGTGGCCCAAATGGCTTACCCCGTTAAACATTTATAGGATATTTATTATTTTGTCCGGTTCTACACACGGCCTGGCCACTTTGTATTAAGAGGTAATTTATAATATATCGTGAACGGGAACACGCGCATTACCCCTGGCTTAATTTGCCAACAGAGGTTCTAAAAATGTTTGGACCAATGGGGAGGGATTTCGATTTTTTTAGATTTGACTCCAACTGGGGTGCGGAGACGAAATTTTCATTTTTTTCGCAACAGATTACAAAGCTTTGAGAGAGAACAATAATCAGAGTTGTGTGTCTATATGTTTATACCATCTATATCTGTATACCATCGATATCTGTATACCATCTATATATATGTATACCATCTACATCTGTATGATATCGTTAAGTTAAGTTATCACGTATTTCGCAACAACTTGCAGAGACAATGTCGGACTCTAGAAGACGCTCATGCGTGTGAAAATAGTTCCCAGCCTTCAAATGTGTTGATGCGCAAACGAACATCACAGAGTAAGTCAAGGGGGTGCCGAGGACTTACGGCGCCCACGACAGGAACAAAAGTGTCACCCTTACTTTACGCCCCTAACCGTACCTAGTATCCTGCAATATCGGAGCAGCTGTGGATATCTTAGACTTGTTCCTCTCTTGCGTAAGAATGCGAAACTAAATGGGTGTGTAAAAATATGATAATTCGGTGTTTTTTTGTTTTTTTTAACAGACAGGATTTAGTCCACTTGTGTCATAACATTTACCGGCTGATTTATTTTCTATATTATAATATTATTTTTTTTAATGAGTTTTGTAAATTATATTGTTAGAACATGTTTTATTTTAAAAAAAAGTCAATGATATCTTATAAAAGCCCCCAATTCAGCCCCGCCACACTTAGATAATACGATTGAGATGCTGATCACTATTTCTTTGGTGGCACTCCAGGAAAATGCATTAATAGAAATGTGTGACCAAAAAAAAAAAAAACGTTTAAATCTATTGTGTTTGGCGAGAACACCGCTAAACAACCGGTCAAAGGGTTGTGCTTTTAAATATCTGTTACTCATCAGCCTACGGTGCTCATGCGATGGTCAAGTGCGTGTAGGAAGGGTGAGAAAAACACACAAACCTCAAGTGAACCTGCTCGTATCTTTTGTTGGATTGAATGGATGGGTCAGCTGACGCGAGGCTGACTCCGAGGTCACTACAGTGAGAGGAGTTCTTCCATTTAAAAAAATGATTGGCTCTGATATGTATCCTAAAGAATAAGTGATCTCCTCAACATTGGGACCACTGGCCTTCCATGGCTTGATCTTTCAAACTTGTAGATGCAGGTTGTCTCCCCCATCCAAACCCACCCCCTCAACACCATTGTTCTCCCCCCCCCCACCTCCATCACGCGCGCTCCGCGAGCCGGGTGGTGTCATGGGTATCAGCTGGCTGCTCGCTCGGGCAGACGACTGGGAATCTCGCAGACGATAAGACAACCTGTATCGATCCTTGGCTCCCCACCCACTTCTAGGGGGGCCAGGGGCGCCTTATGTGGGTAAGAGGTCTCACGTGGCTCCCCCCGAGGAGTTAATCCTCATCATTATTTCTGCTTTGAGGATGAAATCTCATGTGTATCCCCCACCCCTCCACACACCCCCACTGAACCGATTTTTCCTGCTCTTCCTTTCTCCTTGCACCCAAATCTTCTCTAGAGCTCTCTGCCAATTACCTCCCCGTGGTTGGTTTGTTACTCTTTTTACTGAAAGTTTTCCCCCCTGTTCCAGTTACTTCCCATTGCCTTGTGAACCTTTGCAAGTCGTATTTTCAATAATCATCGTAGTAAAGCAATGACCCTGAACCCATAACCCCCCCCCCTCCCAAAACCATCGTAGTAAAGCAATGACCCTGAACCCACTACCCCCCCCCCCCTCAAACCATCGTAGTAAAACAATGACCCTGAACCTCCCCCCTCCCCCACCATCGTCTTGAAAGGCTGACCCTGAACAAACCACCACCAAAAACTAAATCAATGTTTCCTCCTGTATCCTTTAAGTGACTAACTTAACAAGGCTTCTCAAATCATTTGAAACACTCTCTCTTATTTTTTTTAAAGCGATAACCACTGTTTTCAGTCTTCCCTCTTCCCCCCCCCCCCCCCAACCAAAACGGCTTCACCGGAACGCGATGCCATCCACATTAAAACGGTTTTTGATTTAGTCGATTTCTGAGCAACAGATTAATACAACGGTTCTCATATGGTCGACTCTATCAAGGGAAAAATAAATTTACAATTTTGGAAACTTTATTGAAAAGGCGTGTAAGGGGCATATTTTCTTTCTCCCCCCACCCCTTAACTTTAAAAAAAAAACTTTTTTTTTCAGAAATGCAAGTAGACTGAATACTGGAAGATTTCATGCAGTATTTCTGAACTATATCTAAACCCCCCCCCCCCCCCCTTTTTCCCTCCCACAGAAAAGTAAATAAATTATAAGAGATTTTTATTTTATTTTCATTAGTATTTTTCTTTGGGGGGGGGGGGGGCCCCGGGCTCCCTTCGTGTCGCGCATGATAGTTTCAGGTGTTTTCAGAATCAGCTGTAGATGTTGGCTAATAGTTTCAGGTGTTTTCAGAATCAGCTGTAGATGTTGGCTAATAGTTTCAGGTGTTTTCATAATCAGTTGTAGATGTTGGCTAATAGTTTCAGGTGTTTTCAGAATCAGTTGTAGATGGCTAATAGTTTCAGGTGTTTTCAGAATCAGCTGTAGATGTTGGCTAATAGTTTCAGGTGTTTTCATAATCAGTTGTAGATGTTGGCTAATAGTTTCAGGTGTTTTCAGAATCAGCTGTAGATGTTGGCTAATAGTTTCAGGTGTTTTCATAATCAGTTGTAGATGTTGGCTAATAGTTTCAGGTGTTTTCAGAATCAGCTGTAGATGTTGGCTAATAGTTTCAGGTGTTTTCATAATCAGCTGTAGATGTTGGCTAATAGTTTCAGGTGTTTTCAGAATCAGCTGTAGATGTTGGCTAATAGTTTCAGGTGTTTTCAGAATCAGCTGTAGATGTTGGCTAATAGTTTCGGGTGTTTTCAGAACCAGCTGTAGATGTTGGCTAATAGTTTCAGGTGTTTTCGGAATCAACTGTAGATGTTGGCTAATAGTTTCAGGTGTTTTCAGAATCAGCTGTAGATGTTGGCTAATAGTTTCAGGTGTTTTCAGAATCAGATGTAGATGTTGGCTAATAGTTTCAGGTGTTTTCAGAATCAGCTGTAGATGTTGGCCTCATTAAACCGATAAGGAGGACGATGGGGCTACTTCCGTAGAATGATGTGTGGGGTGGGTGTGGTTGGGGAGGGGGGGGGGGGTTTTGCGTTCATATCGGGTGACCACACTGGCACAGTAGTGTAGAACAGAGGCTCATAAACATGTTTCTTTGTTCAATTTAATGTGAGAGGACGCAACATCTAGAAGATCTGTTGCCTACCAGATACTCGCCTAGTAATGACGGTTTGCATAAGATCATAGAAATGGTTACCATAAATAGGGCGCTTTTGTAGTCCTAATTGTGGGCTGAAAATTACCATTACATTTGATTTTTAAAACCTCTTTACATCGACTTCGCGTTTGCAAAATCTTCGGACGGCTAATTGACCCACTTGCTTTCGAACTATCGACCTGAAACATGGCATATATACTCAATGACGATGACAACACATTCTATCACATTTTCAGCACCAACTTCAACCCCCAAAGATCCGTTTTTCCTCTGTTTCAAGGGGAAGATAAAAATGAAATTCACGATTAGTGCGCTAAATGGTTTTTTTTTTTTTTTTTTTTTAAATATCGCAATTGCGTTTGGTGCGCATATTTGCTTTTGTTTTCTTGAAATAGTTGGGGAAATAAATCTGCGGTGTAAAAGCGTGTAAGACATTTTAATAGTTCAGGGGCGTGAAAAAATGTGTTGTTTGTAGCTTTTGGTGGGGGGGGGGGAGAGGAGGCACTAATTGGCATTCTTATAAAGTGCTAATTTGTATGAATGTTTTGTCTTATTGCCGACCCCATTCCCCATTCCTTGATATTGTGTAAAGGATTTATACCCAAAAAAATTTTTTAGGGGCTGTTTGATTTTTAGCTATTTTGCTGTAGCTCTTAAAATTTAACATATGGCTTGGTCGACTCGGAATAATTTGTATTTAGGCAAGCCATTGGGCAGTATGATGACATTTAGGCAAGCCATTGGGCAGTATGATGAAATTTAGGCAAGCCATTGGGCAGTATGATGACTTCCTGGGAACTATATGAAATCATGCAGGGCACAACGAGAGGAGGAAGAAGAAGAGGAAGACAGAGAAAAAGATGGGAAGATAACATCAAAGAATAGACGGGACTAAAATTAGGCGATGCTTTGCGAAGTGCAGAAAAACAGAGAGGAATGGAGAAGGATGGTTTTCATGTCATCTGTGGCGCCCCAACAGGCCAAGGACTAAGGGGCATGATGATGAGGATGGTGAAGGAAAGGGGCGGTGAAACGAAATAGTTTGAGAAACATGCTGTAGAAAATTCAATATTTGTGCTTGCAGACTACTGGTTATATTCCACTACTGTCCCGGTCTAGGACGTCACGACTCTGACATCACGACCTTGACATTACCAAATAAAGCAAGTCCTGATTTCAAACAATGTAAAACCAGAGGTTTCCTATCAATTCTATATTCTGAAGCACCAACATTTTGTTTGGGCTAAGTCTTGCACCTGTTACAAAAGTAATAAGACATCTTAAAATTGGAAGAAATGGACTTCTAAATATTTATTTTATTCAGTGGCTCATGGAAATGTAAAATGTGTAATATAAACTTGCTTCTTATTACATGAAGTAATATGTTCATGAACAAAATTTAAAAAAAAACAAACAAACAAGGAACAATAGATTCTCTCTTCTAATAATCACTTTTACCCCACCCCCACAAATGCTGTCTTGTAACCACTAAAAAGCCACCCTTCAACCACAGAAAAGCCACCCTTCAACCACAGAAAAACCACCCTTCAACCACAGAAAAACCACCCTTCAACCACAGAAAAGCCACCCTTCAACCACAGAAAAGCCACCTCGCATTCCCAGTTTGAGGCACCCAGAATTCAAATGATAACAGAATCATAAACAAAGCGTTAAGACCAAACAACATGAACGCATCTTTAACACCCTGAACGTCCTTTTAACACCATGAACGTCTCTTTAACACCATGAACGTCTCTTCAACACCATGAACGCGTCTTTAACACCCTGAACGTCATTTTAACACCATGAACGTCCTTTTAACACCATGAACATCTCTTTAACACCATGAACGTCTCTTCAACACCATGAACGCGTCTTTAACACCCTGAACGTACTTTTAACACCATGAACGTCTCTTTAAACACCATGAACGTCTCTTTAAACACCATGAACGTCTCTTTAAACACCATGAACGTCTCTTTAAACACCATGAACGTCTCTTCAACACCATGAACGCGTCTTTAACACCCTGAACGTACTTTTAACACCATGAACTTCTCTTTAAACCCCATGAACGTCTCTTTAAACACCATGAACGTCTCTTTAAACACCATGAACGTCTCTTTAAACACCATGAACGTCTCTTCAACACCATGAACGCGTCTTTAACACCCTGAACGTCCTTTTAACACCATGAACGTCTCTTTAAACACCATGAACGTCTCTTTAAACACCATGAACGTCTCTTTAAACACCATGAACGTCTCTTTAAACACCATGAACGTCCTTTTAACACCATGAACATCTCTTTAACACCATGAACGTCCTTTTAACCCCATGAACGTCTCTTTAACATCATGAACATCTCTTTAAAAATGCATTTTAGCACACACACACACACACACAAAACTGCGGATTTGGGAACAGTTGATACTAATCCTTGTCCTATCTTTTCAATTCCTGAAAAAATGAACTGAATAATGTCGTCACATTTTTCTAAGTAACAATAAATGTGTCATTTTTTTTGTTTTTGTTTTATTATTTTTAAAATTACAATAAACAAATTCTTACAGGTGTGTGTGTGTGGGGCGGGGGGGGGGGGTGAGGAGTGGGGGTGAAGAAAGGTGGCACCAAATAGTTTGGTATAGTTATAGTTTGTGCTAAACGAAGTTGTCATCTATAACTCCCTTTAAAATATGTGTTTGGTTTAGTGAGCTCTGAGTTCATGTTCTCAGAATCTGAAGACAAATGAACAGAAGTCAGGGACGGAACTCTAACCAAACTGTAGAATCATGAATTACATTCCCTTAAATTAATGGATCTTTATTTTATTTGAGTTCATTTCATTTGATTTTTTTTAAAACTAACAGGAATGGAGAAGGTAAGGGGGGGGGGGGGGGTAACGGTAGTCGATTGATGAATGGGAAATGATTGTTACCGGTGTGTCAACGCCGGCTCGTATGTTTGAGTTAACACTAGAAGGTGTCCTCATGCTCACTGTGACGGCCGGAGATAATCAGGTAAATGGCTGGTGATTACGGCCTGTGGACGGGAGCTGGTGGGTGTAACATAGAAATGATTGGGTGGGGGCGGCGCTTCCATGCGGTGCTTAGGGACTGGACCTCTGGGGTCGGGTGTTTACAGGGGTGCTGAGGGACTGGACCTCTGGGGTCAGGTGTTTACAAGGGTGCTAAGGGACTGGATCTCTGGGGTCAGGTGTTTACAAGGGTGCTAAGGGACTGGACATCTGGGGTCGGGTGTTTACACGGATGCTGAGGGACTGGACCTCTGGGGTCGGGTGTTTACAGGGGTGCTGAGGGACTGGACCTCTGGGGTCGGGTGTTTACAGGGGTGCTGAGGGACTGGACCCCTGGGGTCTGGTGTTTACAAGGGTGCTAAGGGACTGGACATCTGGGGTCGGGTGTTTACACGGGTGCTGAGGGACTGGACCTCTGGGGTCGGGTGTTTACAAGAGTGCTAAGGGACTGGACCTCTGGGGTCGGGTGTTTACAAGGGCGCTAAGGGACTGGACATCTGGGGTCGGGTAAATCAGCCTTGTTATGGGATTTTTTTTTAAAGAAATACAAATAAAATTGAAACATTTGAACCTTCATGTATACGTTATCAAAGGTTCTTAAAGATGTGGTATTTATGGGACTAAGAAATCAACAGAGCAGCGAAAGTGATCATATAGTATAGCACTATGTATGCCGACACATAAAAGAAGACATAGAGATGGACATACTAAAGGACGGACAAACTTAAAGACGGACAAACTTAAAGACGGACAAACTTAAAGACTGACAAACTGAAGGACGGACAAACTGAAGGACGGAAAAACTGAAGGACGGACAAACTGAAGGACGGACAAACTGAAGGACGGAAAAACTGAAGGACGGAAAAACTGTAGGACGGACAAACTGAAGGACGGACAAACTGAAGGACGGACAAACTTAAAGACAGACATACTTAAAGATTGACAAAGTTTACTTAACATTATGCACAGATTGTTACGATCTTAATAGTTATTAAGTAGTTTATACAAGACTTACATACCTAAAATTCTGCCATAGATACAGCCAATTATATTAATTCATAAACAGAAAAATAATATATTTCATGGAGGGGGGGTGTTAAAAATAATGGCACAGGAGCACGCATTTTGCGTCACATTATTCTGATATTTGAAACTTTGATTTCAACTACCCCCCCCCCCCCCCAAACCCCCCAAAAAATAATTTTTAAAAAAAGTTTTCTCTTTCAAATATAATAATTAAATTCATTTAATCATTTTTAATATATATATATATATATATTTATACATGTATGTACGTATCTATACATATATATGTATATAATAACAAACAAAACAAACAACAACAAAAAACACCCAAAATATCGAACATGAAATTCCAGATCCCCACAGAAGCCTTTTGTAGTGTCGTGAAACATTTCCAGCCAACATGGATTCCGTTCAACGTGCTGACGTCGATGACAAGGGCTTGTCATAAATAAAACTCTTTTGCAGGGAGTGACAAGGGAACGTTTTCGGAGACAGCATTTTCCCCATACTCCGGCTTTCTCCGGTCTCGGTGACAATTAATTTGGGAACGGTTTGGAATCGAATGCTGGAAGGAGTCGTGGTGGGGCGGGCGCCCTTGGGTGGGGGGCCCTATGAGACACTTATTTCATTATTTTTACTTTTTTTAATAACATTTTTTTTAGCTTTAAGAATCAGATACAATGTCAATTTGAAAGATAACTCTTTTTTTTTTTTTTGGTTTTCTAAACTAGATAGAATGGCTCTAAAATAGTTTTAGAATTATTTGGAATCCGAATTTCAATAAGAGTTTATGAAAATAATTTTGCTTTAGCCGAGGTCATAAAAATATATACTTGATTCTGCTCAGTGCAACTGTAGTGTTATATTTTAATGTTTTCTTAACATTATCCCTTGAAATTTAGTCATCAAATTGCAAATAACTTTAAGCCAGGCACAATTTCTGACAATAGTCCGTCATTTTTATGCTTCAGATCCTAGTGTTGAAGAAAGCATGACGTCGGCCAGGAGAGCTTCTCCTCAAACAATGGAAGCGGAGACAAGAGCCTCGGATTCGCCCCTGGACGAGGTGGCTTCCAGGAAAAACTCCCCAGTTCCGGGGAAAATGGTAGATGTTGGGAAAGGCCACCCGGAGAGAAAGAGGCGAGCCAGCAGCGAGAGTGGAGATGTAAGTTTGAATGAAAAGTTGTTATTAAATGTTGCGGTATGTTTGTGTATGTTTCTATTTGCACATACAATTGACGCCCCATTTAGTCAGGTAAGATAACACTAGGCGTTAGCCTCTATGTGTCTCAAGAAGTATATTATGTTTCCACTTTGAATTGTTGTATATCTTAACCCCTAATAAAGACAACTCATTTCACAAATAAAGATTGTTGTGCATAGAATTAATAAATGAAAAAAAAAAACATCAACTTATGTCCCGATTTGATTTTCCCCAGAGCGCCATGACTAAAACCAGTGAAGGGAAGGACGACGACGACGACGATGATAATGACGACGATGAGAAGATACCGGTGGGCCAGGACATCGATCCCGAGAGGCTAAAAGCTTTTAATGTAAGTCTTGCCCGTTTGGCGTGCTGCCGCCATGTCAAGTTGCTTACAATTAGCATTTACTGAAATGATAGGGCAATACCATCATCTGGTTAAATACCATCATCTGGTTAAATACCATCATCTGGTTTAATACCATCATCTGGTTTAATACCATCATGTTATATTATTGTATACACCTACTAGACATGCCGACTTCTCACTGTAGAGGCATTAGATACTGTTCTGTGTTTCTATGGCATCATTATAACAGTAAATGTCCAATCACGCTACAATAAGTCAATAGTTTAACATGGGATCCTTATCGGGTTCAACATATTTGAACGTAGTCAAGCGGGAGTTCATAGTGATGGAGAATGGCACAGCTCTAGCGAATGTTGACAGTCTGAATGGTACAGCTCTAGCGAAAGTTTACAGTCTCAGTGGTACAGCTCTAGCGAATGTTGACAGTCTGAATGGTACAGCTCTAGCGAATGTTGATAGTCTGAATCGTGCAGCTCTAGCGAAAGTTTACAGTCTCAGTGGTACAGCTCTAGCGAATGTTGACAGTCTGAATGGTACAGCTCTAGCGAATGTTTACAGTCTCAGTGATACAGCTGTAGCATATGTGTACATTCTGTATGATACAGCAAATGTGTACAATCTGAAAGGTACAGCTCCAGCGAATGTGTACAATCTGTAGGTTATCTTTTTCTATCAGTACAGTTTTATGAGATTTTTAAAAATATATTTTGGACAACATCCTGAAAATACCCGGACCCGATACCCGGACGCGGTGTAAAAAACTGCACCCGGTTAAGGTCGAGTAATACACACAACAGAAATAGCGGGTTTGCCTCCACACACATAAACAAAATATCATTTAGTGCAGTCCTTGGTTACGTTCACAGATGTCTGACGTACGGCTTGCTCGAAATCTCTAACATACAGCTTGCTGGAGATCTCTAACATAAATTTTGCTGGAGTGACTTTCATTGTGGAATGACTATTTCATTATGGATTGACTATTTCATTATGGAATGACTATTTCATTATGGATTGACTATTTCATTATGGAATGACTATTTCATTATGGAATGACTATTTCATTATGGAATGACTATTTCATTATGGATTGACTATTTCATTATGGATTGACTATTTCATTATGGAATGACTATTTCATTATGGAATGACTATTTCATTATGGAATGACTATTTCATTATGGATTGACTATTTCATTATGGAATGACTATTTCATTATGGATTGACTATTTCATTATGGAATGACTATTTCATTATGGAATGACTATTTCATTATGGAATGACTATTTCATTATGGATTGACTATTTCATTATGGATTGACTATTTCATTATGGAATGACTATTTCATTACGGAGTGACTATTTCATTATGGATTGACTATTTCATTGTGGAATGACTATTTCATTATGGATTGACTATTTCATTACGGAATGACTATTTCATTATGGATTGACTATTTCATTATGGAATGACTATTTCATTATGGATTGACTATTTCATTACGGAATGACTATTTCATTATGGATTGACTATTTCATTATGGAATGACTATTTCATTATGGAATGACTGTTTCATTACGGAGTGACTATTTCATTATGGAGTGACCATCTTCTACAGGACAAGAGAATAAAGAAAATATGAAACACCCTCCCCCCACCCCCACCCCCCAGCCCAGTTTTCTATTCACAACCCTATACTTTTGTAAATGGTGTCATGAGATATTCCCAATTAAGACTTTTGCCTGAAAGACAACCCTTTTTACATTTATTTGTTATGCATCAGACGCATAACAGATGAGAGAAGTGTCAGGGGATGGTTAAAAAGGAAAGGGGGGGGGGTATGAAAACCATTTACTTTTGTGTCTTGAAGTTTTAGCGACAGCAAAAAAAAAAATTAAAATCTGTCACAAATATTGAGGCGTGTTTGATGTATTCTACATTTGGCGTTTGTAGATTTAAAAAAAACAAATGTTAAGCGGTAATAGATTTAATCTATCCACCTGACATTTATTATTGTCGTCTGCAGTGTCCCTGATCACATTTCTTGTTCTTGCTGCGGTCATTATCTAAAAACACAAGTCTCGTATTTTTTTTACGTAAATCTGAAATCGTGAGCTGTTTGTGTTCATGCCTTTTTTTTTAATCGCTGAAAAGGCTAATTATCTATTTTTTAATCAATTGCTTGTGCAGATGTTTGTTCGTCTATTCGTGGACGAAAATCTCGACCGCATGGTTCCCATCTCTAAACAACCAAAAGACAAAATCCAAGCCATTCTCGAGGCGTGCGACAGACAGTTCCCAGAGTTCCACGAGCGGTCCCGGAAGAGGATACGGACTTACCTTAAGTCGTGCAGGCGCATGCGCAGATCTAAAGAGCATAATGGCTGGGAGCCGGTAAGTTTAACTTGAGTGTATCGCTTTTAGTTTATTTTAAAACAGATGAAATATGGCGCCGACACGTTGGCAAGCAGATGCGGTAATGAATGTGGTGATAAGAATATCCATCAAATTCAGAAGCCTGTTGACTTTTGCCCAACGGATAAGCTAACTGCGGAAGGCGTGTTCGAATTTGAGAGGGTTGGCATTTTAAAGAATAAAAGAAAGACTGAAAGTCATCTAAAATTTCAAACATTAACAGTGTGTTTATTTTAAAACCTCATCGTTACCCGTGTCTCCTACGCAATAAATCCCTGGTTCCAAATCTGTGGTCGCTTGTTCCCAATCAGTGGTCGCTGGTTCCCAATCAGTGGTCGCTGGTTCCCAATCAGTGGTCGCTGGTTCCCAATCAGTGGTCGCTGGTTCCCAATCAGTGGTCGCTGGTTCCCAATCATTGGTCCCTGGTTCCCAATCAATGGTCGCTTGTTCCCAATCAGTACATGATGGAAGTTTTTCTGCGTAGTCGCCTACAAAAACAGTTTTAAATTATTTTTTTTTAAAAATGATTTTAAAGAAATTTCCTTTTTTCTTCAATAAACGGAAGATATTTACGTGGGTCACGTGCTTCTATAAATAGCTATCGTGGGTCACGTGCTTCTTTTGGGTCGCAAATCAAAAAAGGTTGGTGACCTATGCACTAAATGATCCTACACTCAGTTCAATTAAAGTCTACTTACAAATTAATTTAGAAAGAAAGACACAAATATAGACTAACCGCATCCTTTCTAATCGGGTCAATGACAACGTGTCAACAATGGGTCTACATTTGTGTGGGGAAAACTGGCCAAGTTCACACATGTTAATGGTACAAAAAGTGTGATCTCAGACTCGAGATTTAAACGCCGATAGAAAAACCGCTTGAAAACAGATTAAACTGACAACATCCTTAGTGAGACAAAAAAATGTAGATGTCCCGCAGACTTTCACTTCATATAGAATTGTTGACCGTAATTACCGTGTTTCTTGTCATTATAGAAAATAATATTGAATTTGCTTGACGATGTGAAAACTGCGCGCACACACATACAAAATGGGGGGGGGGGGGGAAGGGGGGGTTGTAAGGATGGTCAATCGGATAATGTCGTCAAGTCAGCCAATCAATCACGATTTAATTCTTTGAACAGCTGAGACCAACTCCTCCCCACCTGACGTCGGCTGCAGCAGAAAGCCTTTTGGCGACAGCCTGTGAAAACGAAAGTCAGAACGCTAAGCGCATGCGCCTGGGCCTAGAGCCACTTCCGGTGAGTAAAGAGATTTATTTTAGGAATGTCTTAAAGAAAAGGGTCTACCTTCGAGTCATTAAAAAAAAAATTGTCTTAAAATTGTTTCTATAATCTTTATAAACCCCGAACTTTTCTGTTTTGTTTTTTTCCATTTTTAACAAATGTACAGGGTTCAAGGCATCTTGGTTCCACCAATCAAGATTAGACCTCCCGTTCTAAGGGACAATTTAAAATTTTAGACAAAATATGTTTTCACCCAAATGGATGGTAGGGGTTGTATTCTACTAACCACCTTTACAACCAGCACTATCCGTCCTTGGTCTCTCGCTCCCCTCTCCGTAATTTTCCAGGGCCAAGAACTTTTGAAATTTTAAACCTGGTACCCGTGACCAGGTTTTTGCGCATGTGCTGGCCCAACACCATTAGGCATGGCATAACAATACGTGCCGGCAAGTCTCTCTCATATGGATCGATACCGTAAGAGAAGAGGGGGGTGTGTGGGGGAGGGGTGTCTGTATTGTCTCGGACTACGTTTGTAAGCGCCCTGTCCGGGTTGTGAACGGGAACAAGAGAGCAGACTCTTGGACGTGTACTTGTCCTCAGGTTTCCATTCGGTCCCTGGACTGTATTTTCAACGTTGTCATTGTATGCTCTCCCCTTGCAACACCCCCCACCCCACGCACACGCCTCACAAACAACTCTCGCGGTTTGTTTTAATTTATCAGACATTTTAACTTATTCAAGCGATTTGAAAATGTAATAATTTGTATTTATTTTTTTCATGAAAAATGATTCCGAAGTGTTTCAAAAATAATTTGGGTGCGATATAATGGAATTGTTGCAGCGTATTTTGTGGGGGGTTTTTGGGGGGGGGTGGAGGGTGGGGGGGGAATGTTTCCTTCTATTTGTATTCCGAATAGTTCTAATCGTAACGCCATGGTTAAGGGAAAAGCTAAGTGCTCAAGAAGAGAGTAAAACTCGATCACAGCCTGGTAATCCAGGTCATTCTTTCCCCCTAGTCCAGCGGTTCTCAACCTGTCGGTCGCGACCCCTTGGGGGGGGGGGGGTCAAACGACCCTTTCATAGGGGTCGCATCAGACCATCGGAAAATACTTACACTCTACAGTTATGAAGTAGCAACAACACAAGGAACTGTATGAAAGGGTCGCAGCCTTAGAAAGGATGAGAACCACTGCCCTAGTCTATATCACAACTAAATTTCTAAAAAGATACACAGTGAGTTAGGCCCCGATTCGCTTTTCCATTTTGCTGGCGAATTGTTGGATGTCGTATGCTGGCTAATTGTAGGATGTCGTATGCTGGCTAATTGTAGGATGTCGTATGCTGGCTAATTGTTGGATGTCGTATGCTGGCTAATTGTAGGATGTCGTATGCTGGCTAATTGTAGGATGTCGTATGCTGGCTAATTGTAGGATGTCGTATGCTGGCTAATTGTTGGATGTCGTATGCTGGCTAATTGTAGGATGTCGTATGCTGGCTAATTGTAGGATGTCGTATGCTGGCTAATTGTAGGATGTCGTATGCTGGCGAATTGTTGGATGTCGTATGCTGGCTAATTGTTGGATGTCGTATGCTGGCTAATTGTAGGATGTCGTATGCTGGCTTGTTGTTTTGATTGATATTTTAAAATCGACGAAAAACATGAAGAAAATTTACCGTCTAGCGACCATGTCCTTAACCTTTGGTTGAACTAGAACAAAGCACAGAGGGACACAGTGCGCAGAGGAACACAATGCTCCGAGGGGCACAGTGCACAGAGGGTCACAATGCTCCGAGGGGCACAGTGCACAGAGGGACACAGTGCACAGAGGAGCACAGTACACAGAGGGGCACAGTGCACAGAGGGGCACAGTGCACAGAGAGGCACAGTGCACAGAGGGGCACAGTACAAAGAGGGACACAATGCTCCTAGGGACACAGTGAGGAACAGTGCACAGAGGCAGACAATGCTTACTGTCTCCGTGAGCCTCTGTTACACCACTCAACCAATTTTTTTATCACTCGACCCGATAATTATAACGCCCTTCACCTTGATAGTTGTGTTGGCATATGGCAGGGGCGGAGACGAAGGATGTTAGAAAACAAAGGTGAGGAGAATATGCCATAGCGCGCCCCCCCCCCTTTTTTTTTTCTTTTTCCCATTTTTCCCGCCAGTCCCAGTAACATTAAGATATTGACCAATATTTTTAAAAGAATCCTGTGGTTAAAGATGAGAGCTCTAGGCATTTTTATTGTTTCTTCCGTTGTCCTGATTATATTATTTAAAAAAAATACAATTCACATTTTTTTTTTATTTCCGTGACTTAACAATGTTTAAGTAAATGACGATGATAACTGTAGAGGCTTGCATCGGGTTGTAGAAGTTTGAAGCGGGTTGTAGAGGTTTGAAGCGGGTTGTAGAGGTTTGAAGCGGGTTGTAGAGGTTTGAAGCGGGTTGTAGAGGTTGGCAGCGGGTTGTAGAGGTTTGAAGCGGGTTGTAGAGGTTTGAAGCGGGTTGTAGAGGTTGGCAGTGGGTTGTAGAGGTTTGAAGCGGGTTGTAGAGGTTTGAAGCGGGTCGAAGAGGTTTGCAGTGGGTTGTAGAGGTTTGCAGCGGGTTGTAGAGGTTTGCAGCGGGTTTTAGAGGTGGTTTGCAGCGGTAAGCAGAGTCGGAATTATAAAGAAAGAGTAGTACCAAACAATAATAGTAATTGTGGAGCCATATTTACTTCCAATGATATCAGAAACCAAAAGTATGTTTCAACTTTACTTAATTCCGATTTTCGACTCAACAGCTGTGACTTGAAAGTCATGAATCCAAATTCGTAACTTTCCTGCAGTCACGACTGCATAGACCGGACATTTTAGTGTTGAATCCAACGTCTCGGCTGCCACCCATTGCATTCTCCCCAGCTTCTCTTCCCAGACATATATCCTACCAGAATCCTTTTTCCTACATGAGTCCTATATCCTTTCAGAGTATTATATCCTATCAGAATCCTATATCCTACCAGAGTCCTATATCCTACCACAGTCATATATCCTACCAAAGTCCTATATCCTACCACAGTCCTATATCCTACCACAGTCCTATATTCTACCAAAGTCCTATATCCTACCACAGTCCTATAACCTACCAGAGTCCTATAATCTATCAGAGTCCAATATCAAACCTATTTTCAGCAATAGTTACGAGGTATATTTTACATATAATTTTGTATGGTTTTCGAATAGGGGGGGGGGGGCGCTAAAAGGTATTGTGCCCCGGGCGCGAGTTAGGCTCGCTACGCCACTTAGAGAGTGTGAATATTGTGTTGGCTTTATGAATTTTTTTTAAGACAAGAAACTAAATGACATTAGAATACATGTATAAGAAAAATATTTGAAAGCCTTGGCCAGGGGTGGATGTGGGGGGGGGGGGGGGGGGGGAAATTGCAAACATTAAAAAAACAACAAAAAGCGCAGATTGGAAAGAAAAGATGGTGCGGTGTGCGGGTGTGGGTGTTGCGTGTGGGTGGCTGTACGTCTTCGCAACCTGAAGGATCGACAGACGGGTGTGTGAGAGGCGCTCCCAGGGCTTTAACTCGGCCTCCATCCGCCTCCCTCTGCGCTCCTCTGTGATGTAGAGATCAAATAAAAGGAGTACATAGAGAATTTAAAAAAATGACAAACAGTGGAGGGAGAAGTCATTGTTGACATGGTTGAGATTACAACTTACAAATACGCAAAACACTTTCATGGCACGTCATAATTTTCGCCCCACTCTCACGACACACGCCCCCCCCCCCCCCCACACACACACCCACCCCCGTCACATTTTTGAACACTCAATTTCTAGGATGGCAGCAAGCAAGAGAATCCAGGATGTTCTCTTTACTCTTCCAAAATGTTGTTTTATTTAAAAGCTTGATTATTTCTCTCAAGCTAACCCCCCCCCCCCAACCCCCGCCCTCATCCGACCCCATCCTCAGAATTCCCCTTGCCTCCAAGGCATTCCCTTGTTTCTTCCTTTTACCATCTGATCCACTCCCTCGGCTCCTTCCTTGCCCTTTTGTCGTCCCCCTCTTTTTCTCCTACCCTTTGTGCTATCCACCCCCACCCCACCTCTTCTGAGGTTTTCTCTCCCCTTCCAGTCTAATACCTAATTTTCATTATTTTTCTACGATCATTCAACACCCCCCCCTTTTTTTTTTACCTCCCACCTCCTCCCGATTTCACTCACTCGCCTCCCACGGCGTGTGCCTGTCCATTATTGATCTCTAAGGTGAGCGCACACCGGCGTTGAGGGGGCGTCTTCAAACCACCCCCCTCTTCTCTCCCCCTCGTCTTTGTCTTCACTACTCTCCACCCCCAACAAACATCACCTCTTCAGCTTTGCCCTTCCATCGTTTTAACATTGTTTTAGGGACAAATGTTTTATGGTCTGAGACTATTCCCCCCTCCCCCCTGCCCCTCTTCCTTTCCTGTAATTTACATCATAACATTTGAATTGCCGCAAAAACCGAAGAACAACATCTATTTCGTAAATTCGGTAGTGTTATGATTTCAACTCTAGAGCCGGAGGAAAATTTACGACACCGCTCTAGCCTTAACTCCAACACCCACCGACCACATCCTCTCCACACCAACAACCCCCTCATTCCTTTCACCATCTTCCCTTGTCGTTCCAACCCCCCCCCTCTCTGGCCACGGTCAGGGAGCCGAATGCGGCAAACTCTGTGTCGATGGGGGTATGATGTATCGATCATGATCCCGTCCTCCGCCACCCACCCCAGCTAAAACTCTCCTTCCCTCCCCCTCCTCTCCCTCGCCCTCTGGGGACCAGGAAGAGCCACTTCAGGTAGAACACTGTTGGAGTGAAGGAGAGCGGAAACGTTTTTTCGTTCTTTTCTTCTTGTTTTTCATTTCATATTCTACCGTTGTATTTTGGTATACATTTAAAAAAAAAAAAATTTTTTTTTACATTTCTGAACTAGAATATGTCGTTCAGACATCATAGTTTCTGGCAAGACATGAAATGGGGTCTTCTTATTCCATGCGACATCAGATGGATACTTTTAAATATAAAATTTAGCGAAAAGAGTAATTTAGCGTCATTCGCTAGTTCTGTCTTTAGATAAATGAAAAGATCTTAAGAGTAGCCAAGAAGCGTGTTTAGTAAAGTTGTTTTAATTGCCGTTTCTTGTCACGGTTTACAAACCTACGGTCTAAAAAAAAAATTTAATTAAAGTTTGGATACTGGTTGCGAAATATTTCTTTGACAAATCCTAATCTAAGACATAAAAGTGGTGTATTACTTTTATGTAAATGTGATTACAGTGAGAGGTGCCTGTTGTTAAGCCAGTGGTTTTCAACCTCCCTTATGCATTGACCCTTAAATACAGTTCCTCATGTTGTGGTGACCACCCCCCCCCCCAACCATAAAATTAGTTTCCTTGTTACTCATAAATATGTGTTTTCCTATGTTCTTAGGCGACCCCTCAAAGGGGTCGCGACCCACAGGTTGAGAACTGCCGTTTTAAGCAAAAGAATTGTTTTTTTTTTAACCGGTCGGCATGGTCAACCCCTTTATTGATCACTACAAGTGTGTTGTCGAGACCCGGTTTGGGGGGGGGGGGGGGGTATGTCATGGCAGTGCTCTCATAACATACCTTTAACAATTTGTATCAATCCGAAGTATTGCTAGCGGATGCGCCTCTGACATCAAGTCAAGACCTGATCCTTCAAAGAAGTGGATCCTTCGGTGATATTACGTTTTTTCATTACCATGTAGAAAATGTTAGTCGATGCTAATAGAAAGTGTTAGTCGATGCTAATTCCTAACATCATAATGTTTATTAGCAATCGTTAAAACCGTCACCCCAGCGCTCTCCAACCCCCCCCCCACCCCGGCCCGCCCCTTACTCCGTGCACCCGCTAAGTTTTTACAGACAACATGGCGCAGCGGACGGGCAGGTAACTCTATTTAGATTATTGGGAAAAGAGTTGTCGGTTGCATTAAGGATTAATTCGTTAACAAAACACGTTGACAGCTGATGGCCGTGGACCTGGGGCCCAGTCCTTACGTTATAGCGAGTTGTCTCCATTCGTTCATCTTGTGGTCTCCATTCGTTCAACTTAAGGTCTCCCTTCATTCATCTTGAAGTCTCCTTTCGTTCATCTTGAGGTCTCCCTTCATTCATCTTGAGGTCTCCCTTCGTTCATCTTGAAGTCTCCCCTCGTTCATCTTGAGGTCTCCCTTCGTTCATCTTGAGGTCTCCCTTCGTTCATCTTGACGTCTCCCTTCGTTCATCTTGAGGTCTCCCTTCGTTCATCTTGAGGTCTCCCTTCGTTCATCTTGAGGTCTCCCTTCGTTCTTCTTGAGGTCTCCCATCGTTCATTTTGAGGTCTCCCTTCGTTCATCTTGAGGTCTCCCATCGTTCATCTTGAGGTCTCCCATCGTTCATCTTGAGGTCTCCCATCGTTCATCTTGAGGTGTCCTTTCATTCTTCTTGAGGTCACACTTGAGGTCACACTTGAGGTCACACTCGAGGTCACACTTGAGGTCATACTTGAGGTCACACTTGAGGTCACACTTGAGGTAACACTTGAGGTCACACTTGAGGTCACACTTGAGGACACACTTGGGGTCACACTTGAGGTCACACTTGAGGTCACACTTGAGGTCTCTTTATCTCTTTCTCTCTATCTCCATCTCTCATTATCTCTCTCTATCCCTTTCTCAATCTCTCATTATCTCTCTCTATCCCTTATCTATATCTCTTTATCTCTTTCTCTCTTTCTCTCTATCTCTCTCTATATATATATACCTATAAATCTTTTTTTATATCTCTCTATCCCATTCTCTCTTCATCTCTAATAATCTCTTTATCTCTCTCTATACCTTTTTATCTCTCTCCATCTATCTCAGTCAGCAACGCTTTCTCTTTCTTTCTCTCCCTCCCTCACCCTCCCTCTCTCTCTTCATCTATCTCCACTCCTCTCACACAACAACACTCTCTCTATCTCTTTCTCTCAAATTCTTTCTCGTATTTCTATCTTTCCTGCCTTTCCTACCTTTCCTTTCTGTTATCTGAAGTATGCAATATTTTATTTAAATCTTGTAATTCTATTTACAGCCATCAGTGGTCCTCTCATCTGATTATTTCAGTGGTCCTTTCATCTGATTATTTAAGGGTTCCTCTTATCTGATTATTTCAGTGGTCCTCTTATCTGATTATTTCAGTTATCCTCTTATAGAAGTCTTATTTTAAAACCTACATAAATTCATAACTTTATGAGTTACTCCTCTTCCGATTCTTTGACCCCTTCTCTCTTTCGCTCTCTCTGTCTTTCACTCTCTTTCTCTCTCTCTCTCTCCATCTCCCCTCTCTCTCTCTTTCTCTCCCTCTCTCTCTTTCACCCCCTCTCTTTCACTCACTTTTACTCTCTTTCACTCTCTCTTTCTATCTTTCTCCTCTCTCTCTCTTTCTCTCTTTTACTCTCTCTCTCTTTCACTCTCTCTCTCTGTCTCTCCCCTTCTCTCTCTCTTTCTCCCTCTCTCTCTTCTTTCACTCGCTCTCTGTCACTCTCTTTCACTCCCTCTTTCCCCTCTCTCTCTCTCTCTCTTTGTCTCTTTTTCACTTTCTGTCTCTCTCTCACTCTCTATCTTTTTCACGCTTTGTCTCTCCCTCTCCATCTCTTCCTCACCAGCTTATTGGTAAGAGATTCACACTGATATTTACAGCTAGTGCTATGAAATTAACACTAATTTGGATAAAATTATAATATAAAGTTCTGTTTCTTTGAAGTCTCAAATCTTAAGGTAGTCTACCAACGCACAATTGCCCCCCCCCCTCCCGGGGGCGGCATTTGCTGCACTTAATTTAGTTGAACTATATGTGTTTCCATTGGTCAGAAATAATTTAGTTGAACTATACGTGGTTCCATTGATCAGAAATAATTTAGTTGAACTATACGTGTTTCCATTGGTCAGAAATAATTTAGTTGAACTATACGTGTTTCGATTGATCAGAAATAATTTAGTTGAACTATACGTGTTTCCATTCATCAGAAATAATTTAGTTGAACTTTACGTGTTTCCATTGGTCAGAAATAATTTAGTTGAAATATATGTGTTTCCATTGGTCAGAAATAATTTAGTTGAACTATATGTGTTTTCATTGGTCAGAAATAATTTAGTTGAACTATATGTGTTTCCATTGGTCAGACCTAATTTATTTGAACTATACGTGTTTCCATTGGTCATACTAAAACATAAATTATAATTTGAATCCTTTCTGGACTCGGGCGAAACGTTGTGGATCGAGACAAGCACTTTCTTTAATCCACACCCCACATGGCGCCCCACGTAACGCCCCATTTTGTATCTGTTAAGTGAGTCTACTCAACCCTATGTTCTTGTGATCAATGCTCTTCCAAACCACTTCCCTCCCCCCACCTCCTGCCCACCACTTCCCTAAACACACCTCCTGCCCACCACTTCCCTACCCCACCTCCTGTCCACCACTTCCCTACCCCCACTCCTGTCCACCACTTCCCTAGCCCCACCTCCTGTCCACCACTTCCCTACCTACCCCCACCTCTTGTCCACCACTTCCCTACCCCCACATCCTGTCCACCACTTCCCTTCCCCTACCTCCTGTCCACCACTTCCCTACCCCCACCTCTTGTCCACCACTTCCCTACCCCCACCTCCTGTCCACCACTTCCCTTCCCCCACCTCCTGTCTACCACTTCCCTACCTTTCACCTCCTGTCCACCTCAAAGTCTTTTTTTTAAATAGGATATGTTTCAAGTTCGTGCGGGGGGTGGGGTGGGGGTGCAAAAATCGTGACCTGTGCCTTGTAATAAGAGGACCGGGTAAACAGGGGACCGGTTTGTTACCGCAGACGACCGGTGCCCGAGCATGGATTCCCCGTGACCCCCAGCGGCGCGTGCCGGCCATTAATCTCTGCACTGTGTTGTCGTCAGTGACATCCCTGAATACACCTGGGACAGAGAGTACAATGGTCATCAGCACAACACCGCCTCCACCCCTGCCCTCGGCTCAGTGGACCCACACTTATTGTGAAGATGGGCACTTCCGAAGCATTTTAAAAAAAAAAAACATGTTCTTTGAAAAATGCGTCTCTAAAATTTATCAACTTTGTGGTTTACACGCCCGACTTAATCAGCAGCAGTTGGAATACGTGTCCGGGAAAAAACATGTTGGAATATGACGTTTTAGTTTATTTCTCGGAAATAACAAAATAAGCCCAGACTGACGTCATAACGTGATATATTTTATCCGGATCAGTAGTATTGAATCAAATGGTTGGGTGACGTTTAGTTAATATTGAGAGAATTGAAAGAGCAATAACTTGTTTATCATCAATGTTTATCATCAATGATATAAGAGTAGTTGAAGAAGATGATATTATTTGAAATATTCCCTCAGTAGATAAGAGAAGATCAAGGCAACATTTCCCTTCTCATTGTATCAATACATACAACCTGAATGACTCCAACTTGTGCCACGACTCTTCTAACAACAACAAAAAAAGGACTGTGCTTTGCAAGGGAGGTCTCAAAAACATTTTTGTGTTTCATGTTGTGTTTATTTTTGGAAGTCGTTCCTTTCTTTTGGTAAATTTAGAGTTTGTATAGTTGATAACAAGATCCCCCCCCCCCCCCCCAAACAACACCCCATCCCCCGAATTAATATCAAACACATTGATTGAGAAATCGGGACTTCCATCCAATATGATGTTTGCTTTAGATTTAAAATAATAATATTAAAAGCATTCCAGACATATTTTTGATTTATTTCTTCAAGACATACTTATTTTCAAAACAATTTCTAACAGTTTTACCGAAAAGAGTTGGGTTCCCATCCATCATTCTATCCACTCCGCCATTTCTCTCACAACCTCGGCCATTTAGCAACATTATTTTTTTACATCAAATTCTCCCCTCGAACTCACTTTTTGTGACTCCACTTTACCCTCCAGCTTTGAGACCACATCCCCCCTGTCCCCCACGCACCTCACCCACTATCTCCAAGACTGAGGCCGAGAGAGGAGAGGGGAGAGAATTTTAAAATGGATGACGTCGGATCGATACCTCCGTGAGCCTGGCCACGTCGATGATTTGGATCCCCCCACACCCCCCACTCCCCCCATCCCCGCTCAGAGATGGCTACCTGGAGACTGCATTCATTACCCCCGTGTGCTTTGGAAATACCTTCCGGGTGATAACGTCCCCCTGAAAGGGAAAGCTGGGGACCTGCACCGTACAGTCAGATTAAAGATAGTTTATTGGACAAGGGTCATAATGGCGTGGACGTATTGGGCCGGGGTCGGAGATAAAAGGGGTGACAGAGACTTGGTGGGTCGAGCGTAGCTTGTTTTATGGGGCTCGGTGGAGGGAAGGGAGGGATTGGACAGAAATTCATTTATGATAGAAGACTTACGTTTTGGGAGAATAGATGTCTTAAGGTTGTTTCATTCTGTCTTTAAGTCGGGGTAAAGCTATTCTGTCTTTAATTTTGGGTAAAGATATGCTGTCTTTAAGTCGGCGCTAAGCTACTCTGTCTTTAAGTCGGTGTTAAGCTACTCTGTCTTTAACTTGGGGTTAAGCTTTTCCGTCACAAAGTCGGGGTAAAGCTATAGACTAGGTTTGAAATTCTCGATTCTAATTTTATGTTCTATATCTTTCTATCGTAGTTAATGTGCTATTTTCTTTTCTCGTGAGGCCGCAGTTCTCACATTCTTCTCTTATTAAGACACGTTGGTTACTGACAGACCTTTGCCATCTTATGTATAGGCGACTCTGTGTAACCACCATCTTATCTTAAGGACGATAAGATGTTTTGTAACATCACAGAAGATGTGTATACATTGAAAATTGACATAACAGTACAAGAAGGCACCAACGCCATTTTCTTTTCGGAAAACATCAACTAGCCTCGCGTTAGATACACCCGATATGTAATGTTGCCCGTCACAATTAATTGACGGGGTAGGGAGTGCTGCTGTAAGTAGGAAAACATCCATTACAGACAACAGAACACTGTACACCTTTAGCCAATACATCACAACTTTAAAAGGGACATTACTCTCTCAAACAGACGATTATGTCCTTTGTTCCATGGAGATAATTAATTTGAGATGACTTGGCTTTTGTTCGCCCCCTTCACGTTTGATCCAAATTCTCATTTTTCATATAATTATTATTATTTCTAGACTCCCCCATCCCCCATCCGAAGCTCACCCTTCTAGTTTCTGCACTGCCATTGTTCTTTGGTCCGTTATCCTTCAAATGATGGGGCGCATCCTGCCTTCACCTGGAGATCAATACACCTCCGCTCGACCTAATCACTCTGTGACCAGCTGTCACCCTCCGCGCTGGTCAAATAGTCCTCAGCGCGGGGTGGGAGCTAAAAGATAGTCTTGAGGGGGTAATCCCTGATCAACTTGTCGGAGAGTGGGCGGTTTAGTCGGAGGTGTGGATGGCGGACGTCAAGGTATCCACCGATCCCGGAGTAATGACGTCAGAAACGGAGAGAGTGGCGAAACGTGGAAAGTTATTAAAATATTGATATTGGCGAATGTCCAGTTTATACCCTTCAGGTTTTGTAGAATTTCCAGTATATACGTTTCAGGTTTCTTAGAATTTCAAGTATATACCCTTTAGGTTTTTTAGAATTTCCAGTATATACTTTTCAGGTTTCTTATAATTTCCAATATATCCCCTTCGGGTTTCTTAGGAAAAAAGAAGAAAAAAGAAGAAAAAAGGTTAGAAACTAGATTTTTTTTAAAATTTAAAAAATACCATACATGTATAGGCTTACCTTGATAATCAAGGAGCAGATTCAATTATTCAGACTTCACCAACAACATTGGGTATTTAAAATGTGGGATCTCAGAAATCTCACAGCTTTATTTAGTGTAGAGAAACATGGAAAAGAGAATGGCACTAGAAAGGTAGATTCTAATTATAAACTTTTAAAACCAAAAATATGGTATGTAGCTATTTTAATTTTTTAAAATCGAAAGTTGATATTGCCTTTTATGAAAACTGTTATTTTTCAAATTTGATTATTTCACCCTAAATGTTGATATTTCAAGTGCCTCGTGCTAATGATGTATGTTTGATCGATAATGTGTCCCAGAAAGCCAAGACTTAAGAGTCGAAAATACGTTTGTTAAAAGCACCCAAATGACACTCATGAAAATATTGTGTCAGTGATGAGTTTCAAGTCTAATCTTTATGACACATTAAAGTCAATATGCCCACAATGTGTCATCAAGTCAATATGCCCACAATGTGTCATCAAGTCAATATGCCCACAATGTGTCATCACGTCAATATGCCCAAAATGTGTCATCAAGTCAATATACCCACAATGTGCCATCAAGTCAATATGCCCACAATGTGCCATCAAGTCAATATGCCCACAATGTGCCATCAAGTCAATATGCCCACAATGTGCCATCAAGTCAATATGCCCACAATGTGCCATCAAGTCAATATGCCCACAATGTGTCATCAAGTCAATATACCCACAATGTGCCATCAAGTCAATATGCCCACAATGTGCCATCAAGTCAATATGCCCACAATGTGCCATCAAGTCAATATGCCCACAATGTGTCATCAAGTCAATATGCCCAAAATGTGCCATCAAGTCAATATCCTCCTGTGTCATAAATTAAGTATGCCTTTAATGAGTAGAAAACAACTATATAACTAGTTCTATAGAAAAGGTTCGTTGTCACCAGCTGAGGCGGAACGCCATGGATCAATCCGAATGGAATGATGTGGTGGAGCAGGTGAGAGCCCTACATGGGCTGTAGCGCCACTGATGATGATTTGTTTACTTATGTTGCTGCAAAAAGCCTGAGAAAAATCGCTACGAATATAATATGTTAGGAAAGACGATCCGTTCTTATCAGGCTTAAGCGTTGTAAAATACAATGTCAACTCTCCCTACTCATGTTCTCGGCTTCCCGACCACAAAATCGTCTCCATTTGTTTATTAGAATACATTTGATGCCTTAATAACTCTATTCCATCTCCACAAACATTTGCTCTGTTCCATCTCCACAAAAATGCTCTGTTCCCAATCCACAAACTTGATGTCCATACAAGTATCATTGACCACAATGTCCATACAAGTATCATTGACCACAATGTCCATACAAGTATCATTGATCACAATGTCCATACAAGTATCATTGACCACAATGTCCATACAAGTATCATTGACCACAATGTCCATACAAGTATCATTGACCATAATGTCCATACAAGTATCATTGATCACAATGTCCATACAAGTATCATTGACCACAATGTCCATACAATTATCATTGACCACAATGTTCATGCAAGTATCATTGACCACAATGTCAATACAAGTATCATTGACCACAATGTCCATACAATTATCATTGACCACAATGTTAATACAAGTATCATTGACCACAATGTCCATACAATTATCATTGACCACAATGTCAATACAAGTATCATTGACCACAATGTCCATACAATTATCATTGACCATAATGTCAATACAAGTATCATTGACCACAATGTCCATACAATTATCATTGACCACAATGTTAATACAAGTATCATTGACCACAATGTCCATACAATTATCATTGACCACAATGTCAATACAAGTATCATTGACCACAATGTCCATACAATTATCATTGACCATAATGTCAATACAAGTATCATTGACCACAATGTCCATACAAGTATCATTGATCACAATGTCCATAAAAGAATCATTGACCACAATTTCCATAAAAGTATCACTGATCACAATGTCAATACAAGTATCATTGACACAATGCCCATACAAGTATCATTGATCACAATGTCCATACAAGTATCATTGACCACAATGTCCATACAAGTATGATTGATCACAATGTCCATAAAAGTATCATTGACCACAATGTCCATACAAGTATCATTGACCACAATGTCCATACAAGTATCATTGACCACAATGTCCATACAAGTATCATTGATCACAATGTCCATACAAGTATCATTGACCAAAATGTCCATACAAGTATCATTGACCACAATGTTCATGCAAGTATCATTGACCACAATGTCAATACAAGTATCATTGACCACAATGTCCATACAATTATCATTGACCACAATGTTAATACAAGTATCATTGACCACAATGTCCATACAATTATCATTGACCACAATGTCAATACAAGTATCATTGACCACAATGTCCATACAATTATCATTGACCATAATGTCAATACAAGTATCATTGACCACAATGTCCATACAAGTATCATTGACACAATGCCCATACAAGTATCATTGATCACAATGTCCATACAAGTATCATTGACCACAATGTCCATACAAGTATCATTGACCACACTGTCAATACAAGTATCATTGACACAATGCCCATACAAGTATCATTGATCACAATGTCCATACAAGTATCATTGACCACAATGTCCATACAAGTATCATTGACCACAATGTCCATACAATTATCATTGACCATAATGTCAATACAAGTATCATTGACCACAATGTCCATACAAGTATCACTGACCACAATGTCCATACAAGTATCATTAACCACAAAGTCCATACAAGTATCATTGCTCAATATGTCCATACAAGTATCATTGACCACAATGTCCATACAAGTATCATTGACCACAATGTCCATACAAGTATGATTGATCACAATGTCCATACAAGTATCATTGACCACAATGTCCATGCAAGTATCATTGACCACAATGTCCATACAAGTATTATTGACCACAATGTCAACTCTCCCTACTCATGTTCTCGGCTTCCCGACCACAAAATCGTCTCCATTTGTTTATTAGAATACATTTGATGCCTTACATTTTTGTTCCCTACCATCATACCATCCTCTACAATGTCTCGCACGCTTCGTCAACACCATCCTCCATCACTCTTCTTTTTCTTTTCACTCCTCATCACCAACATGCCCCCCCTCCTTTAACGACCATATCCCCCGACCATGTTTTATAGTTCACCTGAGTCGCCCCCAATATCCCCTGTCACAATCGGACAAAAGGGGCGGGGGTGCACGCCAAATGCACTTTGCTGTGGGGCCATTCCGCTAAAATATTCACTCCATACTAGTGAAGGGGAAAGGGATGGGGGGGGGGGGACAAACAAATGGATGCTGGCAGTGGTGGATTAAGAGTTTAAGGGACCAGGGCACGCGCCTAGATTTGCTTCTTGGAAAGAAAAAACTGATATTTTTTTGTGTGGTCTTTTTATAGGTTGACAGAATGTAGCCTTTTCTGCTTTTGATATTCTACTAACCATCTCAACAGCAAAACAACCAGCTATAATGCCGTCTCCTATTGGTATATATTTTCTATCATCCACAACTGACCGTGGGTCAAGAATGAATCCCTTTTAGAAGACCTACTTTGATTTTATGTTCAGGTGACCGTGCTTCCAGACATGTTTGTCAGGAACACGAGGTCCTGGTCAGAGACCCCCCTGGTCAGAGACCCCCCCTGGTCAGAGACCCCCTTGGTCAGAGACCCCCCTGGATTGGACTCGTGCAAGGACACACAGAGCACAACGAAATAATTGAAACAAAACTAAAATGTTATCGTCTTCTAGAAGTTACATTTTGTTACTTGAATCCGAAAGATAAACGTGGACTCCTAAATGTTTTTATTTATTTAAAAAAAAAAAAAAAAAAAAAACTCAATCCGACTTTAAGGAAATTCTTACGCCAGCCAAATCTACTTTTTGGTTTTTCGTTGTTTTTCCCCCATAGATAATTATGATGAACACTGTCAGATGTGATTTATCATTTTTATTATAGTCTATGAAATCATAACATAACATTGAACATTTTTTTCTCCATTAGAGCACGAGTAGATCACGTGACATTTTTTTTTAAATTTATATTTGAAATATCCTCCAAAGATTTGCTAGTGAACACCCGCCGTCAAATGGCTCAATAGTGAACACCCGCCATCAAATGGCTCACTAGTGAACACATGCCATCAAATGGCTCACTGGTGAACACCCGCCATCAAATGGCTCACTAGTGAACACACGACATCAAATGGCTCCACCTTGTGTTGTGTTTTCTACCTCTTGTTGTGATGTTTTTAAAATAAAAATATTATTAAACGCAGCGCTCTCCGTCCAACGCCCTCCCCCCCCCCCCCCACTCCCCATTTTTTAGTCCCCTCGAAAGGATTGAATTTCTCCAGCGTAGATTGGAATGAATTCTAATGTACAAGCCTCGCCTGTCTGTCCGTCCGTCCGTCCGTATGTCTGTTCTAATTGAGCTCCCTACTCAACATCACTGCTTGTCTGGTTTCCCCCCTACCCCACCCCTCCTCACCTGAACCTGAAAATATCGACCCTACCTGACTTCCCTCTCCCCCTCCCCACGTCTTTTTCTGACAAAAGCAACCAGGGAGAAAAAATGGGGTGTTTGGGGGGGGGGAGTAAAGTGGTCGCAGAGAGAGAACGGTACCCTCCAGTGCCGACTTCTCTCTTAAAGACAATTGCCGTTAGCGCGGAGGATCTGGTCGCTCATCGATAGAGCGAGACACAATGTTCCCTGGCTTCTTTGTGTCCCGTGGAACCAAGGACCAAAGCCGTGGGGCCCTTTATCTCTGAACGATGGAGTCCCTTGGAGATGCCGGCTGATTTCACGGTTAAAATGCTTTTCACCGGAGCGGGCGAGGGTTCTAAACACGATTTCAATGGCTCCTCTATGCTCTTTAATGTTATAATTCTGAAATAATAATGTCCCCAATCTCTCTTTTCCCTGGGTTTTTTTTCCTCCCCATCTCCCTCTCTTCTTTCTCCTACCTGGAAAAACTTGTCGTTATTCTGGAGCGCACAATGAAATCAGCCCTTATCTTTTTTTTTTCCTTTTTCTTTTATTATTCGTGGATTTTTTTTTTTTAAAGGTAAAAATGTTTGTTGCTTTCTTTTAGCTCCTTTGCAAAAGAATTGTTGACGGCGTTGAACTCACTTCCATGACCCTCCCACCCCACCCCCTTATACCACCCTTACAATACCGCCCCCCCCCCCTTTTTTTTACACCCAGGGTCGTCCATGGCAACAAGGCAGGGATTGCTCACAATGTTTCAAAATTTTCTTTTTTAGATGCTGCTCTCCCTTTCTTTTTTTTCGAGTTGTGCCCCCTTAATTGTTGCAGTCATCGGGAGGTAACTAGGAAAAGCTTCGTTCTGTTCGTTATATTGTCTTTGACGTAGTTTCCCTTGCCTTCGACTCGTTACCTTTTAAATATAAAAGAAGAGAGAGGGAGGAGAGGGGGAGGAGAGATAGAGAGAGAGAAAGAGTCAGAGAACGGGAGAGAGAGGGAAAAGCAGACTAATAAATATGATTTTAAAATAAAGAGTTTAAGGAAATAGTTTTTTGATTCCCCCCCCCCCCCTTTTTTTACTTGTACATCCAGATTTCCAAGCCACATTAATCAGATTCCTGGTGCGCAAATCTCTTAAATTACCCAAGCCCTAGTTTGTTGGACGATATTAATTTAACCCTTCCCCCCCACCCCTCCTGATGCACGCTGTCGACTCCCCCGCTTTGTTTTGTCCACCTATCCAGGTGGATGTGATTTGTCGACGCTGGTAGACCCCTATCTTGTTTTTTTCCACCTAGCGAGGTAGATGCTATTTAAATTGTAGTCGCCGATCCTTCCTTTTAAATGGTATTTTAATCATTGACTTACAATGTAGACCTAAACGTTCTTTAGTATAATTAACTATTGTTATTGACTTTTATAGTACATGTAGACTCTATCTTCTTGTATTTATTTGATTGCTATTTGGTGTGGTTTATTGTGTGGTTGTTGTGGGGTTGCGTTTTACATCTTACGTGGGGCTTATTTTATAATCTTGCAGAAAGGTTTGTGGATTAATCTTACAGAAAGGTGTGTGGATTAAATGTGTGGATTCCAAGATCAAGTATTGGTTAAACTTCCAAATTAATGCGAGTAAAAGTTTAAAACAAAGAAACGTAGCCCTGCTTCCTCCCGCACTATTTTTTACCCCCCCCCAGCCCCGAAGCCACCCCCCCCCCCCATCTAATTTTCCTAATTTCTAAAGCACCGTTTGAACCCCAAGCCACGCCCATCTCAAGATCTCCCCGCCCTCAAGTTAACCATAGGATATAAGGTTGGCGTAATCTCGTAATTACGGGCCCATACCTCCGCCCGTATGTCAAAACGGAATCACTGTACCCCAACCCCGTCCCCACATTCAGCGCAGTGTACCCCCCAACACCCCACCCACATTCAACCCACGTGATCAGAGTACCTCGCTTTTGTCCCTTTGCCATATGGTGCTACTCTGTTGCCCTCCCCCCTTTGTCATTTGTTCAGTTTTAAAAATTTTCACCTCGGGCACCAGTTGATGAAGATGGGCGCCAGTTGTTGACGATGGGCGCAAGTTGGTGAAGATCTGCTGCTGATTAAAAGACTCAAATTAAAGGGCGCATCTTTGTGGGTAAAACTAGTCATTATAGTTTGCTAGTATTGTTTTTAAGTCAGGTACTGTTTCTTCATAAAACTTGATCGCTTATTATAAGACCATTAAAGGTGGAAAGTCAATTGAAAATAGTGCTTTTAAAGCAGTGGTTCTTAAGCAGCGCTACGCGCACCCCATGGAGGTGTGGTGAGGCAGTGTCAGTGTTAGCGGGAAGACCCAGAAAATTCAAGTATATTTGCTTTTTGTATGAGCAATTTTGGTTGGGGGGAGTTTGGGGTGTGCTGTAAATGTGTTGTGAAATCAAAATGGTAGTGCGGGAAATGTTTTATTATCAAGAGGAGTGCGGCATTGCAAACATAAAGGTTAAGAACCCACGATTTAAATTAAAACATTTTCATGAAATCGAAGGAACGAAATTATTTTTGTTATGATGGTTATTATGATGCTTTACATTTGACCAGAATAAGAATAGAAGTTAGCTTTACACCATTGTATACAACTCACTACTTGAGCCCGAGCTGATAGCTCTAATTATAGAACTCAATTGTCTTGTTACAGTCTAGGACTATTTTATGACTGAATAGCTTTACACTCGAATTGACTTCGCCTAGCTTTACGTTCAAATTGACTTTGAAAAGCTTTACACTCAATTTGACTATGAATAGCTTTACAGTCAAATCTACTATGAATAGCTTTACATTTAACCGTAAAGAATAGCTTTAAATTCAAATCTTAGCACTCTGAAAAGTTACACATCTTTACATTTAAGATGTGCAAATTGTGTATATTAAAATTAAAACACAGTTTAACAATGATTTTTTTGGTAAATGCCTCGCACGCGAAGGTGACCAAGGCTACATTCAACGGTCGGGCACGCAGGTGGCCTGCCAGTCCTTTTGGTGCCTGGAAAGCTTTCCCGCACGTAGGACACACGTCATCTTGGGCCTAGTTGGATTTGCGCCGATTCAGTTTCCTTACAGTGCGCTTTCTTTGGGCATGAGCGGTGCGCTTTCTTTGCGCATTAGCGGTGCGCTTTCTTTGGGCATGAGCACCGCTTATGGCTGTATGTTTGTTTAATAATGTTCTAGTGTAGAGGCCATATGCTATATCTAATAAACAAACTAAAACCTTCTCAACTTCCGGCTATTGTGAGATCTTATGGATCACACGCCATCAACTTTTTCAGCGTTTAAAAATATTTTTTTTTAATTCATGGATTGGATGTGATAACAACAAAAAATTTATGCTCAAAATTTCCTGAATAGATCTTATTTATTATTAATCACGTTATGGCCCAGGGGTTAAAAGGTGCATTGGAACTATTTTATTGATCGGCGTGTGGTTAAATATTGACCAAAGAAAACAAACGAACGGCGGATCTTTAACTTAAACAAGAAACTGAAAGGAAAAGAAGGGGAGGGGGAGATGTTACCAACACTTTCAGATTGTAACATTGCATAGTTTGTCGTCAGTTATATCGTATGTGGTTGAAAGCAGCGACTGTTATTTGGCTGGAGGAATGATCAGTTATAATCCGGTCATCGATTCGCTGCGTGCTCTATTTGAGTGTTATCCAAGGGGAGTAAACGAGATGAAATGTCTAATAAGAAGTTCATTCGAGTTAAGGCTACTGTCGCTTGTTTACATAGGTGAGATTGAAATCCTCCTCCCAGCTAGACCCAATATTTTAGTGGTACCTGATTATTTGACATAATAGCTTATGTATATTTGGCTAAGTAATTTTAGCAATAGCTTATCATTCATGTGTATTATATAATATCAGTATCACGCTAAGTAATTTTAGCAATAGCTTATGTATATCAGCCTAAGGTATTTTAATATTTAAATATTAAGGAAATTTATTATTAAGTCTTTCTTATTCAAATGAAATTATTTATTATTATACTATATTTGTATTATTACATAGTAAATCTGAGATATGTTAAAAATGTTTTATATTTAATTTTTAAAAAACATTTACGAATTTTTTCTTTTTTTTTTTGGTGGGTAATGGAAAAATGCAATTTTAGATCTAGGACAGAGTCATTTTTGACAGTCATCATCATCATCAGGTCCCATAGTCCTTCGACCGTTGGGGCGCCACAGATTACATGTACACTATTCTCCTCCATTCCTCTCGGTCTTCTGCCCTACGCATAGCATCGCCTAGTTGTAATCCCGTCCATTCTTTGATATTATCTTCCCATCTTTTTCTTTGTCTTCCTCTTCTTCTCCCTCATCTAGTAGTGCCCTGCAAGATCTCTTTGACAGTAGATGCTGCAAAAATGAATTTCATTATACTTTAAGGACACATGTATTCATATTATTATATTGTGTTATTAAGAGTATCAATTATTTTCTCTTCCCTAGGCATCAGCTATGGTTGCACACAACTCTCTGGTATCAGCACAGACCCCACCCACAACACAACAATCAGCTCAGCAGCAACCACCGCCCGCGGTCACTCAAACACCATCACAGCCTGGCAACCTGTCCTCACCTCGATCCATCAACTGCTCTGTCCCTGCCACCACAGATTTCCTGCGTCACCAGCCGCCACCACCAACATTCCGCCCCGCACCAGATTTCACCCCATCCTTTTTCACAAATGGCCACGGGGCAGCGTTGTTCAGACCAGGTTTCCCCAACTACCAGCATCCGGCCCACCATCACCCATCAGTGCTGCCTCATGCCCCTATCACTTCTAATGCTGCAACTAATGGAGAGTTTGGTAGGTCAATGTCAAAGAAAACTGTTAAAAATTATAATCCACTGTAATAATAGCCCTGAAATTACTTTGTTCATTATAATAATAATAATTATAATAATACAGTGCTATATGTAGCACTTATGTGCTTCACATAAAAATTTTGCAAAAATTAACCTGACATTAAAAAGATACGTAGATTTATTTCTTTAAAAAAATTTTTTTTTTATGATGTAGCAAAAAAATAAAATGCTAAAAGCCTCTCACGAACCATCATGCCAAATCATTTTTTAGCCTATGTATATTTTTGGTATCTTATATTACTTATATTATGTTTAAGCAAAATTTAAAAAAAATAATGTAGGCTAATAATTTTAAAAAAAATTAATTTTCTATCTGAAATGATAAATAATGAGTAACAATCTCACCACCGTGTCTTTTTCCTCCATTGCCAACACTAATGCATGCAACACAAAATCCTGAGTTCTCCATACAACTACAAATTTTTAATTCCATCATTTTCCTTTCATTTTCACTAGGGCCAACAGATCTCAGTATGAAAAAATCCAGCAACAAAGGTCAACTAAGTCCCTCTGAGGTCACAGCCATCAAGCAGCTGATAGCTGGCTATCGAGAGTCCGCAGCCTTTCTGTACCGTTCAGCCGATGAGCTTGAGCAGCTACTCCTGCAGCAGAACTGATCAAAATAACTTTTCAGGTGTAACCGCTCATCTCTAACAACCTTCAAGGTTTTCAATGGTATCAACAATAACTTCATTTTGTCAGTCGGCCTCAGACCAATTGCGTGTGGCGAAATTGTAAACTAGAGTATCTCTCTCTCCTGAAGACCTTGCGGTCGACATGCAGCCACTTCTGACTGGCTTGAAACATGTAGGCACAACCATTTTGGCACATTCTGCCTCTAACTGCATGAATGTCTTTGGACATGTGAACGGCCTTTTAACATTCAACAGACACTGTGCCACAGACCACTTTGTGTATTGGATACCGTGAAAAAAAAATATTTTGTACAATGGTACTCTTATTTACATGTTGGGATGAAACCTCTCGGACTCGGAGAAATTATTAAAATGTGAATAAGTTCATCTCCAAGGGTCAATGTTTTTAATTATGTTTTCAGCTCAAAAAATAGGCTCAAGAATGAACAATGTATTTTATTTTGTTATGTTGAACAGCACAAAACATTGTTAAAAATTATTATTATTGTGTAGGCCTACTAACCAATTGAAACAGTACAAAAAATATATAAAATGAGAGACTGGTGAAATGACTTATGCTGATGAAAAGCTCATCAAGGGCTCCTTAAAAAGAGGCTTAATGACTTCATAGGTAAATAATACATTTACAATGTATCCTAGACGTCATGTGTTTTTTTTTTTGTTCAGTTTTATTCTTTATCCATTCTTTGGATACCTTTAAAAGAAGGAAGTATTTCTTGACAAAGCCAACTCCTTATATTTTGATTTGGCTGAAGAAAAAAAAAAGAACATCTAAATGAAACAGTTCTTCTCGTACTAGGTTTATTAGAGACATAGGAGAGCTCCAATAACTAAACTGAAAGGATTGTCTAAAAACTGCTCGGCACTAACATATTCACACATTGCTGCTACAAGGTATTTAAATATATCTCTGAAAAGATGAAGTTATGCAATGCTTTAAAGAAAACTAATTAAATGAAAACTATACAGTTTAGACCATGCAAATGTGGAGTTTCAGAATGGACATTCTAATGCCTAAGTACTCATTTCTTTTCTCAGATATTAAGCCTAATTTAGTTAAACGATTTGGAAGCCATAGCAGTTGTATTCCATCAATTAAATTGAAATATAAAGTCTACAATTTTATAAGCTTATCTAATTTAATTTTTTAAAATGAAAAGTAAGGGCCTACTTTTTGTTTCTGATGGTGATTATGTCCCAAAGTTTGGTGAAAGGTTAGTTCCTAAGCCTTCTTTAAAATGAAACATACAGGTTATTAATTCTGACATTAATTAAACATACAAGTTATTAATTCTGACATTAATTAAACATACAGGTTATTAATTCCAACATTAATTAAAGCTGAAATTCTGTCTTATTTTCTAAGCTAAATATAAATTTATGAACATTTATGCTTCATTAAACATACTTGTACTTGTAAGAAAAAGTATCAAACCATGGTGATAAAGTAAATTCTCATGATATTACTGACTGAGAATGCATATTTGTTAAAATGGTGTATAGAACAATCCTTATGTATTATTTACTAACTGACTTTCCTCTAATAAATACTAATATTTCTGGTTATGAACTTTGTTATGATAGTAAAATTCTTTTTTCAATGCCTTTTTTCATGGGTTGTGCAATACAAAAAAAGCCTTTCTATTATTATTATCAGTGTCTGTATTCTTCATGCTATTTACCATTTTACCATAATTATTATATCTACTGTAATATTTAACATGAACTGATGATTTCCTTTTCTGAGTCTCTGCTGTAAGATGTTTGGTATTGATGTGATTACAAAGTATCCCCTAAGTATATTTTTGACTTATCATAATTGGAAACTCTGAGAATAACAGTGGCATTTTCTTCACTGCAATTCATCTTTAATGACATCTTAGAGCGTTTCTTATTTGCTATTGAGTAATCAGACGTATTTAGTCTAACTGGTTTTCTTTTATTTTGTGAAATGGTCATTATTTATCTTACATCATTTGCTTATTTTTTTTATTTTTGGTTTCCCTATTTTTCTTAAGGACCCTCCTATGCTGTAAAAGGAGAGGGGATTTTTAAAAAAAAAAAGTATGATTAAATACTTTGCTTAATTTAACACCTTAAAATAATAGCGACACTTATTAAAAAAAACATTTAATAGCCTATACTCGTTCCAATTTAAAAAAATCTTTTGAAAATTGCTTTTATAAAGACCCTTAACTCTGATTTTATAAAGACCCTCAGCTCAACGGAAAATGAACACTTGACAGTGTTTAACAAATAGTCATTCCTGTGTAAATTGCCATATTTCATTTTACAAAGACTTTCATCTTTTGGTGAATAAAATCATTTTAATAATGTTTGACATTCCTACAAAGTTATCATATCTGCTAGCAGATGACCAATTATCTATTTTTTTCTTTCATTTTGCTTTGTTGATTTATTTGTCCCAATGTGTCAATTATATCTTTTATTATTTTTTTGGCCAATTGTTCTAAGTCTCTCGTGCTCAATTGTTTTGCTAGTTTTTTTGGTTGCTTTTTTAAAAAAGCTTTTATATCCATTATGATGTTGATATTTTTTTTTATATTCTACTCAATTTCTATTAATGAGAACATGTTAATGATATTCAATGGTACTTTTATAATGAGGTTTAAAACATGTAAAATTTTCAGTTTCATTAGAAATGAATCGCTGCATAAAAAGATATTTTAAAATATCATTTTTAGTTAATTTAACCATGAAAATTTTTATTTAAGATTATTTGCAACACTGCAATTTTATTTATTATAAGCTTAAAGCTTGCAGCTAACATAAAAATCCATATCAAACTCGGCTTTTAGCTCATCTCGACATACTATAAATTGTCATTGAGCTGAAATGACAATTCTTTAAAAATATATAAATAAAATACACTCGCCTTACTAGTTATTGGATTTTAAATTTAAATATTATAAATTATTGTTATGTGTTTCAATGAAAGCAGTTTTCATTGTTTTAAAAAAAAAAATAAAAAATTATAACAAAAATAGTGTGTACAGGTGAAAAAAAAATAATTTCATAGTCAAGAATTAAAGATGTAGGGCTTGTGATGGTGGAGGGATGAGTGGGTTGTAACTCAATTCTGTTCTTTGGTATTTAAACTATCATGATAATTACAGCTAATCCCTTGAAGATATTTTTGCAATTTTGTTCAAACTTACTTACCTCACAGTCATATCCTGGATCAGTTGGATTGGATGTAGACTCTAGAGTGCTTTTATGACCTCACAGTCATGTCCTGGATCAGTTGGAGTGGATGTAGACTCTAGAGTGCTGTCATGACCTCACAGTCATGTTCTGGATCAGTTGGATTGGATGTAGACTCTAGAGAGCCGTTATGGTGATTGACTTATAAATTTTAACAAATGAGCTTGAACATTTATTTTAATTTTTATTAACTGCTTAATTTTGCGACATACTTTCTGCAATGCATTTTAACCCATGAACCTGCTCTAATCAGAACTTTGTTGTTTTGTACATTATACTATTTATATTGAAAGGCTTTAACATTTCTCACCCATTCCAAGTAGAATTTTTTTTTTCCAATTATTATTCCTGATCAGGAAATGTTTGTAAACAAATTATATATGTAAATACAAAATCAGTTTGGCATGCCTGAAAGCATACCATACCGGTATTTTATTTTTTGTGAGAGATTTTTTTTTGGGTTCGTCTTACTTGTATCCTGCCCCAATTAAGGGCTCTTCACATGTGATGTTGTGCTTCAGATTACTTAGATATGTTTACTTCAAATTGCTTGACTTTTATGAATCAAAAGAAAATCTCTACATTAGATCTGTAAGATTTTGGAAATTAAATTGATCTGTTTGAAGTTGTGAATTACTAAATTTACAATTTTTTTTTTTTTAATTTTTCAAAATGTCAAAAAACTGTAGGGCAAAAGTATGTGCTTAACACAACTAAGGGGAGCTAAATATTTGTGACTGTGTATGGTTGGTTGGGTATGTAAGATACAAGGAAAATTATATGTGGGTGACCCTTTACATACAAATGATGTTGTCCTATAATGTAAATGATGTGTGTGCTACAAGGATGACAACATATCCATTATCTTGCCTTTGACATTGTCTGGGATGAGTGATCTAGTCACAGACCAAACTTGTCTTCATTTCAGTCACTATCCTCAGTTTATGTGCTGACGTGCAAGTGCAATATATTTAAGTTCATTTATTTCATTACGAATCTTGGTATATTTATTCTAGTTTTTCTTTGTTTATTTTGCATGATGTTTGAGATTATTTTAAAGACAAGTTTTGTGTGATGAGAATGACTTAAATTTTGTTTTATGGGTGATTTATGGAAAAAGCAGAGAATAACCCAATTTTTAAAAATTCCTTTTAAATTATAATAATTATTATTTGAAGTACATAAATTATAATAATTATTATTTGAAGTACATAAATTATAATAATTATTATTTTGAAGTACATAAATTATAATAATTATTATTTGAAGTACATAAATTATAATAATTATTATTTGAAGTACATAAATTATAATAATTATTATTTGAAGTACATAAATTATAATAATTATTATTGTTTGAAATGAGAACAGGATTTTTTTAAAAATCGTTATGTCGTACCTTTGTTGTTTTAATGTATATTTTAACCTAGGAGAAAGCATTAATTGCTTAAAATAATTATACATACAAACATTCCATCTTTTCCAATGGTAAATGAAGGTTTTCAGACCTTAATTTCATTCCAATAAACAAAAGTAGAATTTTATTTCTGCTCAAACTTATAAGAAACTTCTCTCAAACACTTTATCAAAATTAAAAATCAAGATTTTTTAATAACAAATTTAAATTTTTCATTTATTTTTCTCTTTTGGTATGATGTACCAATGCGCAATGAAGACTTGTTCTGAAACTCTGTACCTCAAGTGTTACAGAAGATTCAGATATTCTTTGTCAAGATTTAAAAAAAACAACAAAAAACATATTTCCAAACTTGCACTGAACAATCACCAGTCATTATAATAACTGATTTTTGTTTTGATGTTTCAATAGTCGAAGTAAAATGACATGGCAGTCCTTATTCTCAAAGTTGTGCTGTCTTTAAATGTGGGTGAAAGATTGTCATTTATCTATAATCTTTCAGTGAAAAATAGATTTCAGCAAGCTCTAAATAATTTTTTAAAAATTGTTTTATATAAAAAAATAAGAGCATTAACTTTTGTTTTCTTTCTCTTGGTTTTGGTACATATGTCTTAAATATCTTCTGTCCAAAAGTGTATCCTTATATTGATAACCCCATACATGTATAAAAACAGCCCAGAACTTTTATGTTTTATGACTGTATGTAGTTCTGCAGAGTTGGAAACATATCATAGCCTTGTGCCAATCTGATTTTTAATTAAAAACAAATAAAAATTCGACAAGAGCTCCAGGCGTTGTACAGACTTAAAATTCAAAACATTACAAATAAAGACTAAAATAATCTAACTGGATATTTGTTTAAAGTTACAGAGAGATTTACAAGACCCACATTTTTGTCTAATTCTTTTAATCTTCAAGACTCCACAATTCCAGCTCTGCAGTTTAATCAATTCCTTTTAAAATTTTGCATAAATCTTATTCTAATTTTCTGGCATGACAAATGATAATGTACAGACATGTACATATGCTGTTATCTGAAATAGTTTTGTTTCTGTACTATCTGCCAGTGATTATGGTTTTTTTTCCTCTTAGATATTGTCATCTAGGTTTTCATTGTCCCAATGAAGATGGAAACTGAGGATATTTTCTTTCCCCTTTGTGAAATTTTAATGTTTTATATATTATATTTCTATGATACAAAAAAAAAAGAATAAAGATTATATGTATTATTGCAAGAATTACAGTTTGTTTAACTTTCCATATCTTACTGTTGGTGCTTGTTCTTTGCAATTTATTGATTTTTTTATTTTATGAAAAAGGATAAAATTGGGACATTTTTCTCAGTAAATGTGAGTTAATGTCCTTATAATTTATATTCATAAAATATTATTAATTCATGGTTAGGCCTATGTCCTGTATGCCAGAGGGCGTCATAATTGTTCTGAGTCATGGCACCCTTGCTGGAACTAGGTACTCTGTGAGGACGCCTCACCTCCATGAAACGCCACTGCACTCCAAGTCTGTGAGAGTGTGACTGTGAGTCTGTGAGTGTGAGTCTGTGAGTGTGACTGTGAGTCTGTGAGTGTGACTGTGAGAGTGTGACTGTGAGTCTGTGAGTGTGACTGTGAGTCTGTGAGTGTGACTGTGAGAGTGTGACCGTGAGTCTGTGAGTGTGACTGTGAGTGTGACTGTGAGAGTGTGACTGTGAGTCTGTGAGTGTGACTGTGAGAGTGTGACCGTGAGTCTGTGAGTGTGACTGTGAGTCTGTGAGTGTGACTGTGAGAGTGTGGCTGTGAGTCTGTGAGTGTGATTGTGAGAGTGTGACCGTGAGTCTGTGAGTGTGACCGTGAGTCTGTGAGTGTGACTGTGAGAGTGTGGCTGTGAGTCTGTGAGTGTGATTGTGAGAGTGTGACTGTGAGTCTGTGAGTGTGAATGTGAGAGTGTGACTGTGAGTCTGACTGTGAGAGTGTGACTGTGAGTCTGTGAGTGTGACTGTGAGTCTGTGACTGCACACTGTTTGCTAAATATATTATGATGAATGCAATGTTTAATATAAAAAATAAAATAAATAGTTTCAAAATGTATTTAAATTTTGGAGCATGATTGAAACATTTTACATTTTAAAGATATGCTGCAACCTGCAGGCTTGTAGCAACCTGCAGGCATGAAGCAACCTGCAGGCATGTAGCAACCTGCAGGCATGAAGCAACCTGAAGGCATGAAGCAACCTGCAGGCATGTAGCAACCTGCAGGCATGAAGCAACACCGAGAACCTGTTAAAAGGCGGAATTGTTACAAGGATTTATACAAAATATCAATCAATTATCTAGGGCAGCGGTTCTCAAACTGTGGGTCGTGACCCCTTTGGGGGTCGCGCGACCCTATCTCAGGGGTCGCCTAAGACCATCTGAAAACACACATACTCTACAGTTATGAAGCAGAAACAAAAATAGTTTAATGGCTGAGGGTCGCCTCAACATGAGGAACTGTATTAAAGGGTCGCGACATTAAAAAGGTTGAGAACCGCTGATCTAGGGTACACACATTTATATTTTTTATTATTAATGACTAAGACTAGGAATCATTATGACAGAGAAGAACTTCAAAAATTAAAATCTAAATAACCGGCTGAATTACTCTCGACTTGTGTTGTCCCCCTTCGGTGGCGTTCATGACACCGGAATGGCCTGGTCAAAATTTTTGCGGCCGTCTGCCCCTCCCAATAAATAAACTCTGCTTTTGGCCACAAAAAAACAACCCACCCCACGCCCTCAATAAGTAGTTTGAAAAAGTGCCGCCTCTGCGCAATCCGTCTTAGGTCAGTGTTCAACACTCCTCAGAAAGACGGTCCAAATTAAAAATAGAATACTTTTCGTTAGAAAGTGTACGGCTACCAGCCTAAAAACCGCCGATAATTAGTGTCGTCATTTTTTAACTTATTTTTTTTTTTATTTTTTGCAAACTGATGATTGCTTTTAATAATTTTAAAATATACAACACCACTGTAGGAAAACACCACTGTCGGCAAACACCACTGTCGGCAGATGGCAAACACCACAGATGGCAAACACCACTGTCGGCAGATGGCAAACACCACAGATGGCAAACACCACTGTCGGCAGATGGCAAACACCACAGATGGCAAACACCACTGTCGGCAGATGGCAAAAACCACTGTCGGCAAACACCACTGTCGGCAGATGGCAAACACCACAGTCGGCAGATGGCAAACACCACTGTCGGCAAACACCACTGTCGGCAGATGGCAAACACCACGGTCGGCAGATGGCAAACACCACTGTCGGCAGATGGCAAACACCACTGTCGGAAAACACCACTGTCGGCAGATGGCAAACACCACAGTCGGCAGATGGCAAACACCACTGTCGGCAAACACCACTGTCGGCAGATGGCAAACACCACGGTCGGCAGATGGCAAACACCACGGTCGGCAGATGGCAAACACCACGGTCGGCAGATGGCAAACACCACGGTCGACAGATGGCAAACACCACGGTCGACAGATGGCAAACACCACGGTCGGCAGATGGCAAACACCACTGTCGGCAGATGGCAAACACCACGGTCGGCAGATGGCAAACACCACGGTCGGCAGATGGCAAACACCACTGTCGGCAGATGGCAAACACCACGGTCGGCAGATGGCAAACACCACTGTCGGCAGATGGCAAACACCACTGTCGGCAGATGGCAAACACCACGGTCGGCAGATGGCAAACACCACGGTCGGCAGATGGCAAACACCACGGTCGGCAGATGGCAAACACCACGGTCGGCAGATGGCAAACACCACGGTCGGCAGATGGCAAACACCACTGTCGGCAGATGGCAAACACCACGGTCGGCAGATGGCAAACACCACTGTCGGCAGATGGCAAACACCACGGTCGGCAGATGGCAAACACCACGGTCGGCAGGTGGCAAACACCACGGTCGGCAGATGGCAAACACCACTGTCGGCAGATGGCAAACACCACGGTCGGCAGATGGCAAACACCACGGTCGGCAGATGGCAAACACCACGGTCGGCAGATGGCAAACACCACTGTTCTTATTTCAAATAATGTGTTGTCAGGAAACATTCTGCAAACTTATGACAAAATGCCGAGGTATCTGTCAAATATTCTTTGGTCCGTAAGAATATAATTGCTCATGATGTTTGTCTAGGGTCGACGAGCGGCAGAGTGCGACTATACTCTACTCTGACGATCATTTACGATATCTCTGCTTCTCTATATAGTACACTTAATAATCTATTAAGCCCGATGCACAACACAATAAGTCCATTGGGTAATGCTCTTTATTCTCAATAGTACATCTCGCAATGCATACAATACCAACTCCACAGTCCAGAGGTACACCGCAATCATTCGTTCACAATAAGTCTCTGTCAGACCCGGACACACACAGCTCGTTCGTGAACATATCAGCCTCTCTCTCGAACATAATAATCTCTCTCCCTAACATAACAGTTAACCCTTTTTTATACCTGAAACATCTCACAAGTCATTCACGCATCCGTGACATGACAATCGTTCACCTCGCTCACATACCTCATTTCTCCCAAATCAACCCACACACTCTGCCACTGATTCCATGACCTTGACACACTCTGCCACTGATTCCATGACCTTGACACACTCTGCCACTGATTCCATGACCTTGACACACCCTGCCACTGATTCCATGACCTTGACAGTATCCATGCTTTGTTTAGTGGGCTTTGCTGAACATCGTCTAATTCTAATATATTATGTATCAGCAATTCAACAGAGATAACTTTTGTTTCTCTTTTGCGTTTTTCTTTCTTTTTCTTCTTCTTCTTTTTCCTTTCCTTAGTTTAGGAGATGATGATGGTGAAGAAGAGTCCGATGAAGGGGCTGATGATCGCGATCTTAAATTTTTTTTTTTTTAAACTAGGCCCTACTTTTAAGTCACCAATTATCGGCGGCTATCTGGCTGGTAGCGGGACACTTTCTAAAAAAATGTATTCTATATTTAATTTGGGACCGTCGTTCTGAGGAGTGCCCAGTGTCTCCCTCGTTATGTAACGACAAACATCATACATCGACAACATATGACGGACTGACATGTGCCAGGACCTAATCCTAGTATACATTGTTTCTTCCCTGGGGGGGGGGGGATTTCAGATTTTCGGTGGGGGGGGGAGGAGGCAGTGCCAGTTGCCAGTGGCCAAAGGCGTAGCTAAGGGGTGGCATTTGGGACATACGTCCCGAGGTGCGATACTTGCCCGGGGGGGGGGACAAAAATGGGCTTTGATGGAATTAATTGGTTGAAAATAATGGAATTCAGTGCTCGAGGGGGCGTACAAATGAATCTTGTCCCCTGACGCCAAACACTGTAGATACGCTCCAGCTAGTGGCGTCGCAAAAGGGCGGATGGAGTGGTCCACCCAGGTGTCACTTTTTCTTTATATGTACCTGTGGCATTTTTGGAAAACTGCAGAGTTTGAATCGCGAAAGGGAGGACGGCAAAAATAGTTGGCCGCTTATGGCAGCCCTAGCAGTAGCTCCGCCCCTAGACAGTGTATCTATCAATATCACAATCGGCGATCATTTTCATCGAGAAGTAGGGGAGGGGAATTGATGGCGCCGATTAATCTGAAATCGGGGGAGGGGTTTGGGGAGTATGCTCCCTAGAAATTTGTGATTATTTTCAAGGTCTATTGTTGAGCATAGTTGAATTCGATTTTTCTATGCGTATCCGGAAATTTGATCGAAAGAAATTTCGTCGACGGAAAATTGATCGACGGAAATTTATCGAACCTTTATCGAAATTTTGTCGAATCGTTTTTTTAGTTTAAACGTTAAAATTTTGCGTCAAATTTCTTTTTGAACGCATTATTTTGTTTTACTGTATAGTACAGTGCGTTCAAAAAGAAATTTGACGAACATTTTAACGTCTGAACTGAAAAAAAGATTCGACCAAATTTCCGTTCAATCAAAATTACCGTCGATCAATTTTCCGTCGATGAAATTTCTTTCGATCAAATTTCCGGTAACCGTTTCTATGATACCTTTTGAACAGGGAAGAACATTTTTAAAGACTCGTGGGAGGCATTATTTAGACCAGTGCCTTATATAAACTGAATTCACTTAGTTTGTGGCGTGCCCCAGGGTAATTATTAGGCATAAGTTCATAATCAACCCCATACTGTACCATTGATTATAAATTGCATATGAACGGCATAATTATTTTAAGAAGACATGAGTTGTTTACAGAAGACATTATATATTAATGTGTGATTTTATCTAACAGAAATTCGTATGCAAATAAAATATTAATTTCCCAACATTCCGTAGATTGAAATTTTTATTTGGAATTTCAAACTACTATAACTTTCTTAAATTGCCGCTTCGCTATACTTTAAAATATGTTTACCTAAATCCACAGAATCTATTTTAAATTGACGAATTAGGAATAAGAATTTTTGTTTAAACACGTACCAAAAAATGGAATTGGCATGAAAATCGAAATGTCAGTTCACAAAAAAATAATAATAATAATAATTTTAGCTTTCTAATGGATTCTCATCTAAAAAAAAATTAATGATATTAAAAAATAAGTGCAAATAGATGGTGCAGTTTTTTTATATTCTGACATTAAAAAGAGAGATGCAGTTGGGAAGTCATTACTAAAATTCTTTAATATAGGCTTAGCATTTTTTTTTAAAATCTGTTAATCAGGAAACTTAGCAAAGGTAACAAAGGTAACAAAGGTAACAAAGGTAGCATATTTAAAGAAAACAAAAACACGTTTGATTTAATAACAATTTATGAAATGTGCGCTATTTCTTTGCGCACTTTAATTCTAAATTTAGAAAAAAGCATGATGCCTAATTTTTGTTATGCCTTTACGATAAACTACAATTTGAAAACAGATTGCACATGTTTTATACTTGACTAACTATAATTAAATTTGTAGACATTTATCGGTATGTCAATGTATTTCATACAGCGTCATCAGAGTCTTTAATATTGGGACATTGCAACAAAAAAAAATAAAAAAAATAGCGATACACAAAAACATGAAGTAAGACTGGAACGGTCAGTGCGATTTTTATAACCAAATACTATAACTTCATTAGCCTTAAATATACGGATCAACAAATATATCGAGCCTAGCGATATTCATGGATTCCTCTAATTGTAATCGGTTAAAGGCAACAGTGACTATGCAATAGTCATTTTTAATTTAAAAAATCTATTTGTATATGGTTTTACACAGGGCTGACCCTAACAATTGCGGGGCCCTATGCGAAACGGATTGCACGGGGCCCAGTCTGGGTAGGGATAAGGATAATAAGTGAAAATTAAGATTTTGTATTCGAAAATAAAGTGCGGGGCCCACTGCGGCCGCATAGGTTGCCCTGCTTTTACACACTGTGCTCCGGCTGGAGGGGGTGGGGGCAATGCCCTCCCGGAGAGATAGCTGAAAGAAATAATGTATTGCTAACAATTACTATATTTTTGAAAGCATAATGATATCATTCAAGTTGTAACTAACACAATTCCCCACTGTAAAAGTCATGTTCTTATAATAAAATATAAATTCAAAACAAGAAAAGATTGCTCATACGTTGATATGATTAAAATTATAGACCATAAAATTTCATCAAATGTAGTTTATTATAGTGTTATTAAAGTCTTTAAACGTGTGAGTCTGCAAAAAATAATGAAACAAAAATACAGATACAAGGAAACAAGAAGTAATACTTCGTCTCATAGTTGGCAAATTTTCGAAACATTGCGATATTTATAATCGAATACTGTAAGCTTTTAAGAAGGTTAGCCTTGACTATGCGTGTCATCAAATATATCGAGCGTAGAGATGTTTCATTGATTCTACTAATTGTAATCTGTTAATGACAGCAGTTAGTCTTCTTTTTAAAATTGTTTAAAAAATGACAATTTGGAATTTTTTAATAAAATATATTTTGTTTTATTGTTCCGGGGGGAGGGGGGGGAGGGGGGCATTTGACTTCCCCCCTAGATTGAGCTGAAAGAAACCCTGGTAGTATACAACACACAAAGTTGGTGGCTTGAGAAAAAGGGACATTTCATTTTGGCAGAGGATTGTCTGACACCTTTGTGTGTGTGTGTGTGTCAAGAAGACTTTGGTTGCTTACAGTGTCGTAGCTATAGGGGTACGGGAGGGGGTGCGGACCCCACAAGGTGACCCCCAATCCTAGCTACGCCCCTGGTGGCTTAAATTAATTTATGCTGACCTTACAACCTAACAGAATTTGCAAAATATTTACATAATCTCATCTCCTCTATAAATTCAAAATGCTACATGGTATTTTATTTGGCCCTCTCAATACATAATAATTATATCAATGACTTATCCTCCCCATTCCTTGCTGTTCAGTTACCGTGATTATATATAATGGACAGGGAGGGAAACTTTCAAAATAAAAGAAAACATTTTAAAGAGCGAAAGTAAGGAAACACCACTCAGTCTGAGTTTTATGAATTGGTTATCTCCCTTTACTTCCGCATTTGTTAAGCTGCAACATCGCTTCTCTTCCCATAATTTTAAATGTTTTTGTTCATGTTCCGCTGTACTTCAATACATAGATAAATGCTGGAAAAATTACAAAAATTCAAAACAAAAAGATGTCTATGACGACGATGTCGCCACAAAGAATTTTATTAAACATGGGACAACTTAAAGGGTCGTCCATTAATTATGTCAACAAAATATTTTTTTTATTTACTAAAATAAACTACCACAAATGACATCCGAATAGCATTGAGCCTAATGGTACCCGGGTGCGAATGGCGGCGCTGCGTGTCCGGGTCCATTTCGACTAATGCTATTCGGATGTCATTTGTGGTAGTTTATTAAGAATTAAGTTTACAAACATATAGTACATTCAATTATCTTTCATGTGATACCTCATTTGATCTTACAAACCCAACAATAATATTTTAAATCGTTGTTTTTTTTATCCCAAACCTCTCAATTCTGGTACCCGTGTACCTATAGCCACTTCATAAAATTTAAGTGTAAAACCATTTTAACTTGTTGATTAGCAGGCTAGAGATGCAATAAAAATGTTTTTCCTACCATTTTGTGTTATTAAAATAGATCAGCACAAAGTAAAATTAATAATTAATTTATAAATTTATTTATATTTTAATAATTTTGGGGGATTGGGGGGGGTGTTATAAAAATGTTGACCTAATTACTTGGGGGTCATTGAAGTTTGACAAGGGTTTGCAGGGGGGGGGGGGTGTGTAAAAATTGCTTAAATATTGTTGAAGTAATTAATGGGCGCCCCTTACAAACTGTTGGTGCTAAATTTACCTTATGTCTTGTGGTAAGTATTATTATTATTATTATTATTATAATTAGTTGTCTTATATAGCGCAGTACCCCAGCCTAGGGCTGGGCTCACCGCGCTGTACATAAAAATATTAGCAAAAGAGACATAATCGTGACAATAAAATAAAATACATTTATGTAATAAAGAACAGATGTATAGAGACAAAACAAAAACAAATGCATATTCACCTCATCCATCCCAGAACTTTTACATGACAAGCCATGGACGGCGGCCAGCAGCGTCGTTTATCGGTCAGATGTGGGGAATCAGTCGAGGTAGTACAGTTTAAAGAGATGTGTTTTGAGTGCAGTTTTGAAGCCCTGGGTGTTTGGTATATTGCGGATGTGTAACGGCAGAGAATTCCATTGTTTGGGGCGCAGAAAGAGAAAGGTCGTTCACCTTATGTTTTAGTACGTGTCTTAGCAATGGACAGAATACGCGTGTCTGCGTATGAGCGAAGCTGTCGAAGGAGTGAATAGACAGAAATAAGTTCGGTTAGATAGGATGGGCAGGAATCTGAGAAAAAGTTGTTACAGAGAACCAACAGATTGTAATCAATGCGTGCCTGTATAGAGAGCCAATGAAGTGAGTGAAGTATATGTCCTGTCGTAAGTATATGTCCTGTGGTAAGTATATGTTCTGTGGTTAAGTATATGTTTCTGTGGTAAGTATATGTCCTGTGGTAAGTAGGCTATATTTTTTGTAGTGTGTGTTCCGGAAATATGTCCTGTGGTAAGTTTATGGTATGTGGTAAGTATGTACTACGTGGTAAGTATATTTTCTATGGTAAGTATTAATACACGGTGGTTCCAAAACAAGTGATGCCATTGATTTATTTTTAGAAGTCTGAACGAGCGGCGTCAACGCTCACAAAAAGTAGTTGAGAAGCAGAGGGGACACGTGAAACACGCTTTCTGATTGGCGTAATACTTGGTGTTACGGATAACGTAACATTATATGGTTTTGCAAATTTAATCTGTTTTAAGATTTGGCTCGTGAGATGAACAATATGTACATTTTTACGTGGATGACAATATCTTTAAATCCAATCACAATACAGTTGTGAAAAATAGATGATATATTCTCATTTTAGCAATTAAGAAAATCAATGACTTTAACAAAATTAAGTACGTTTACATAATCATGCCCAAAAATATCAAAACCCAATCATTTTACACCAGTGAAAATGTAATTTTTTAAATGGCTGCGACTATTCGCATCCGGGTACCACAAGTGAGAAGTTGGGATTAAAAATCTATTTAAAATATTATTGTTGGGTTTGTAAGACAACATTTGGTATAAAATGAAAGATAATTGAATGGGCTATACTTTTGTAGACTTAATTCTTCAGTTTAACTAAAATAAACTATTACAAATGACATCCGAATAGCATTTAGTCAAAATGGACCCGGACACACATCGCCGCCATTCGCACCCGGGTCCCATTAAACTCAAAGTTTTCTATAATTTACCGACTCCATTGTGGGGCTGCTTTCTATAGTTTACCGACTTTATTGTGGGACTGATTTTCCCTTACATCATACATTTTCTTTTACAAAGCCAAATAACAACATAGCCAACGTAAAGGATATTTTCAATTTTAAACCACTTATTAAAATCTAATATTATCTATTTTAGAATTAAATAATGACTTTATTATTCATAATAATATGAACGTACGAAAATGACCGAAGAATTCCATATTTTAATCTAGGTGGATTTCAAAAGCATTAGAAATGTGAATCTGACCACGACTATGGGGGAGGGGGGGAGAGGTATTTGTGCACGTCACGACTTTCGATGTAACTTAGCGTATGAACCTAAGCTTGTTTCTAACAGCATACATCTGAAACACACACTAATGCAGTCCACTTTTTTACTAGAACCTGTCATTGAACCGAAACGTTCAGCTATTCCTGAACGGCGGCTTTACTGATAGTCAAAACAGGTTTCCCCAGGACAATGTTACTAAATATAGCTAACTGACTAATATTAGGCGTTTTCAGTACGTCTTTCCCTTGGCACATAATTAATTATTTATGATTTAATATAGGCCAACAAATATATGCCATTGTTTGTTTAAACCCATAGTTATAAACAATAAATTAAACTTGTTGATTTGATACGACTTTATCATATGAATGTTATGTTAATTTTGTATAAAACTTAGAATCGTCTGATGTTGAGATTCTTAAAAGATAAAGTCAAAGACATTGGGGCGCGGCGGGGGGTGATTGTGGGAGTGTGGTTCTCAAATTGATGCGTATTGGCAACAAGGAAAACTTGAAATTTCTGAAAGGCACGATAGATTTAAGGTGTCAGGCACTGTTTCAGACGGGAATTTTGTGACAAAATAGGTACTCAATACTTATCTAGAGCTACACCAGGAGTACTATGTGTATCCATATAGGTACTCATTACTTATTTAGAGCTACACCAGGAGTACTATGTGTATCCATATAGGTACTCAATACTTATTTAGAGCTACACCAGGAGTACTATGTGTATCCATATATGTACTCAATACTTATCTAGAGCTACACCAGGAGTACTATGTGTATCCATATAGGTACTCACAGTGGCGTAGCTAGAGTGTTTGGCGCCCGGGGACAAGATTCATTTTAAAGCGCCCTCTTTTCCTTTTTTCAACTCTCAAACCCATTATTTTCATCAATAAAATAATACCAAAGCACATTTTGGCGCCCCTAACTAGCTGCCACCCGGGTACATCTGTACCCCTGCCCACCTACGCTAGACCTCTGGGTACTCATTACTTATTTAGAGCTACACCAGGAGTACTATAGTGTATCCATATAGGTACTCATTACTTATTTAGAGCTACAACAGGAGTACTACTGTGTATCTAGAGAAAGGTACATTAGATTTTGCGATACGTACAATACATATTGATAGATCAGCATGGTTCTATTCAAACGTCCGGTACAATTAGTTTCCACAGATATTACCCTAAACTTGCCGGCTTTTCAACACAACAATTGAAGAATAGCTTTAGTGACCATAGTAACAAGTTTCTATTTGCAGTCGTCTTCAATCTTACTCAGTATAACAAGTGTTCAGGAGCGGGGGTTTGGGAGCTTTCTTAGATAGTTCTCTCCATAGTTCAGTATGACTCTCATATTGCCTATCTAAATTCAGGTTGGAATTGATGCTGAAAGTGCCCATTGTAATCCAGAGTGGGCTGGATGTTGAACATGTTTGGAATCACTGATGTCAACTAACGACCTATTTTTTTCACTGCGGAAGCAGCACGCCATCGGAATGCCTGTTGCCGTGACGTCATACGGGACATCCGCGATAAAACAGTTGAGGTGAGGCGGTGACATTTATGACCCGTTATTAAAAGGACATATATTTCACAAACCTGTCCCACCTTGATAAAATACACAGGGAAAAATAGAACCAACTGAGTTTATAAGAGGAAATGAAAAGAGGACCCTTAATAAGTAGATGAACCTAAGATATGCATTTTCTCAACATTTCCCAGGTCCACGAACCCACATAAAGACAATAAAATATTTTATTTTTTCTGGCTACCACTTCTTCCCTCTCTACCCATTGCTGCCTTCTCTGCCGACTACTGCCCATTACTCCCCTCTGTCTCTAGTCGGCGGAGTAGTGAAATTCTTACACGATGTCGAACGCTTTGTTTAGTAAAAAAGAAAACTGCAAGAGTTTTTCATGGAGGAAGAAGGAAGATGGGATCTCGACACTCAGCTCCAACAAAGATAGTGCATCAAAAGACTGGCGATGTTACCATTGGACTCATTAATGTGCCGTCATCTGTCTCTCTGTGTGCATCAAAAGACTGGCGATGTCACCATTGGACTCATTAATGTGCAGTCATCTGTCTCTCTGTGTGCATCAAAAGACTGGCGATATTACCATTGGGCTCATTAATGTGCAGTCATCTGTCTCTCTGTGTGCATCAAAAGACTGGCGATGTCACCATTGGACTCATTAATGTGCAGTCATCTGTCTCTCTGTGTGCATCAAAAGACTGGCGATGTCACCATTGGGCTCATTAATGTGCAGTCATATGTCTCTCTGTGTGCATCAAAAGACTGGCGATGTCACCATTGGACTCATTAATGTGCAGTCATCTGTCTCTCTGTGTGCATCAAAAGACTGGCGATATTACCATTGGGCTCATTAATGTGCAGTCATCTGTCTCTCTGTGTGCATCAAAAGACTGGCGATGTTACCATTGGGCTCATTAATGTGCCGTCATCTGTCGCTCTGTGTGCATCAAAAGACTGGCGATGTCACCATTGGACTCATTAATGTGCAGTCATCTGTCTCTCTGTGTGCATCAAAAGACTGGCGATGTTACCATTGGACTCATTAATGTGCCGTCATCTGTCTCTCTGTGTGCATCAAAAGACTAGCGATGTTACCATTGAACTCATTAATGTGCCGTCATCTGTCTCTCTGTGTGCATCAAAAGACTAGCGATGTTACCATTGGGCTCATTAATGTGCAGTCATCTGTCTCTCTGTGTGCATCAAAAGACTGGCGATGTTACCATTGGGCTCATTAATGTGCAGTCATCTGTCTCTCTGTGTGCATCAAAAGACTGGCGATGTTACCATTGGGCTCATTAATGTGCCGTCATCTGTCTCTCTGTGTGCATCAAAAGACTGGCGATGTCACCATTGGACTCATTAATGTGCAGTCATCTGTCTCTCTGTGTGCATCAAAAGACTGGCGATATTACCATTGGGCTCATTAATGTGCAGTCATCTGTCTCTCTGTGTGCATCAAAAGACTGGCGATGTCACCATTGGACTCATTAATGTGCAGTCATCTGTCTCTCTGTGTGCATCAAAAGACTGGCGATGTCACCATTGGGCTCATTAATGTGCAGTCATATGTCTCTCTGTGTGCATCAAAAGACTGGCGATGTCACCATTGGACTCATTAATGTGCAGTCATCTGTCTCTCTGTGTGCATCAAAAGACTGGCGATATTACCATTGGGCTCATTAATGTGCAGTCATATGTCTCTCTGTGTGCATCAAAAGACTGGCGATGTTACCATTGGGCTCATTAATGTGCCGTCATCTGTCGCTCTGTGTGCATCAAAAGACTGGCGATGTCACCATTGGACTCATTAATGTGCAGTCATCTGTCTCTCTGTGTGCATCAAAAGACTGGCGATGTTACCATTGGACTCATTAATGTGCCGTCATCTGTCTCTCTGTGTGCATCAAAAGACTAGCGATGTTACCATTGAACTCATTAATGTGCCGTCATCTGTCTCTCTGTGTGCATCAAAAGACTAGCGATGTTACCATTGGGCTCATTAATGTGCAGTCATCTGTCTCTCTGTGTGCATCAAAAGACTGGCGATGTTACCATTGGGCTCATTAATGTGCAGTCATCTGTCTCTCTGTGTGCATCAAAAGACTGGCGATGTTACCATTGGGCTCATTAATGTGCCGTCATCTGTCGCTCTGTGTGCATCAAAAGACTGGCGATGTCACCATTGGACTCATTAATGTGCAGTCATCTGTCTCTCTGTGTGCATCAAAAGACTGGCGATGTTACCATTGGACTCATTAATGTGCCGTCATCTGTCTCTCTGTGTGCATCAAAAGACTAGCGATGTTACCATTGAACTCATTAATGTGCCGTCATCTGTCTCTCTGTGTGCATCAAAAGACTAGCGATGTTACCATTGGGCTCATTAATGTGCAGTCATCTGTCTCTCTGTGTGCATCAAAAGACTGGCGATGTCACCATTGGACTCATTAATGTGCAGTCATCTGTCTCTCTATGTTAAGAGTTCACGTGCGGCTAACAGGCAGCAGTGAGACCTCTCTAACATTTTCGCACATGGGAGCGCCGTGAGCATGCTATCATAGCATGGAAATGAGCGATATATAAATAATCAAATCAATCAATCAATCAATTAAAAAACATTGTTTTAAATTTCTTATTTAAAGAAAATTTAAAATAAATCTCTTAAAACAGCAGTCATTTTTTTATAGTGAATTGTTGAAAGTAACAAAATTTCAGACATATCTGTACAAATGTAAAAGACAAGATATGTTTCATGAAATGTAGAATTGTGCGTGAAGTCCTACGCACATACGGCGACTAGCGACAAACACGTCACAATCCATTGATAAAGTATAAACTTTATTGACGGCCTGGAATGGCGGGTGGCGCTGTTTGTTCTCAGGCGTGTGGGTGTGGAATGCTGCCCCCACTCCGTCAACGGCCCCTACACGGTTAGCTTGCGGCGACTGAACCAGTTGTTTTCGATCGGGCGAAAGCTCCGCAGGGATCAATGATGGCGGATAACTCAGAGTTTACGGATTTCCCATTGAAGACAGCATATCCTCTACCATGCTACCCGTGAGTGTCAACTCTGCACATATTATCACTGTTACGTCTATCGTGTTTTAGTGTCTACCATCTGAACAATGACGTGTATCTCACGCCCGAACCAACAGCTCGACATTTAGGTCTTTAAGCGAACTGATAGGAAAGCACACTTCTTGCTTTGATCAGATTGGGGGATGTACGCGTCTGATGAATCCATTAACCGAAACTGGGAATAAATAAGGAAAGTCAATTATTTAAAGAAAGACAATTGAAAAATAATGGACTTTATAGTAGTTGTAGTTTGGTCAAGGGACTGATCGATGTAGAATTTATTGAAATTGATATAGAATGTAAAAGTGATTATCTTTTAGTTGAATCTTTATCTGATACAGATGATACAAATCATTTACCTTACATCGGTATATAATTAAACCGTAACCATGGTGATGGCCGGTCATCTTAATGATTCCTTTTAAACGTGTCTGCTTCGTCGAGTACCCGGCTACGTGGGTCTTCGGGTACCCGGCTACGTCGGTCGCTACCCGGCTACGTGGGTCTTCGGGTACCCGTCTACGTGGGTCGTCGGGTACCCGGCTACGTGGATCTTAGGGTACCCGGCTACGTGGGTCTTCGGGTACCCGGCTACGTGGGTCGTCGGGTACCCGGGAGGTGTATTTCCACATTTGTGATGGCACAAAGGGGACATGCATATCACCCGCTGAATTTAAACGTGCAGATGTACTGTGCTCAGAACCGTTGCATGGGCCCTGTACCCCACCACCCCCCCCCCCCCAAAAAAAAGGGGAGGGGGCGCTAGGCATTTAAGGGGCCCAGCGCTGTGAATATATTTTGATTGTGGAAGTCATGATGTTAGATATCATTGAATAGCTTAATAAGTACATTTTTAAAGGGGCAAAGGGGTGGTTGGGGGGTCACGCATCAGTTCTGTCTGTGCCATATGATTTCCAACAATTGCACACTTGTTATCTAGCCAATCATTGTCCCTTTGATTGTTATCTAGCCAATCATTGTCCCTTTGATTGTTATCTAGCCAATCATTGTCCCTTTGATTGTTATCTAGTCAATCATTGTCCTTTTGATTGTTATCTAGCCAATCATTGTCCCCTTTTTTCAACAAATTTACTTCCCTTCTTCACTTGTTTTTCATCCCTTGGAGCCATTTTTCCGCGGCACACCTAGCATCGTCTCGCGGCACACCTAGCATCGTCTCGCGGCACACCTAGCATCGTCTCGCGGCACACCTAACACCGCCTTGTAAACCTGTTGCGGTGCTCCTCTGTATAGCAATGATATCAATTAGTTTGTTTTTTTTTACAATGCCTCTGTTAAGTACCGTTATATGGTTTTACATATTTTAAGATTCTGCTCGCTAAAGGTACAATACATAACAAAGGACTTGAACCCAGTGTACAAAGAAAAAACGATAGTAGTAGTCACCGTAATATTAACACTCAGTTAAACATTGAGTTTGTAACACTTTAAAGTAGACTACACGGTACCTGTATGTGTATTTCATTTATAAATCCTCTTTAAAACAGGTGGAGCAGGCGAAAGCTAAGAGCTAAGTGAGATGCTCACTCAGAAAACTTAGATTAGAAACTTTAAAATCTAGAAACGATAAAAAAATTGGACTGTTGTAATATTTGACTATGGTGTGCAACACATCGTATTATTGTAGTAATTTTCACATGAAGGTAATGAAGGTAATGAAGGTAATGGTATTGCTGTCACGGTTATATAAGTAAGAAAAGAGTGGAGCCTGCATATGTATATATTATTATATCTTTTAATATTAATCACTTTTTAAAAAAAAATCTAATTAAACGTAAAAAGCATAGCGTTGAACTTATATATAGACTTAATATCTTCCTTTGAAAGCTAGTCTGTGGGGGACTAAAAATCGAGGCCTGACATCGGGTTGAGGCCTTAACCAGTCGAGCAAGTTTCTAAAGGTGTGTTGAGTTGGTTTACTCAGTGTTTTCTAACGTGTGCTCTGACCTCCATGGCCATGATATCACGGTGTATTCATACAGCCAAGCTACGATGGCAGTGTTGACATTGCTCCTCACACAAATGTCGCAGTTTTCTTTGATTTTCTTTTTTTTTTTAAACTTTTCGCGTGCTTACACCTATATGAAATATGTTAAAACAGCCGTAGCCGTAGGTCCTTCTATGTGCCTGTTAACTCGTATGACTTATGACATGTTGCTTTGTTGTTTCAATCAGGGGTACGGATTTTATGATTCAGCTTTTTGACGTCACCCCTGGATTATCTTTGATTTAATTATTTTTTTTTATTTTTTGTGGATAAAATTTCACGAAAGCTAAAATTGTGATTTTGAGAATAATTTCCGCCTGTTTGGATTCAACGGCTGAGAAAAAGCAGCTGTCACCATCCACTTTCTTCTTTCTTAACGATCGAAATAATAATATAAATAAATTTAAAAATTTGCAAGGATTAGCTGTTTTTATATATATATTTATACATATAAATGTATATTTACATATTTGCTTTGACATACAGACTTTGAATAAGTAAGTTTCAACGTTTAATTTTAATAAATTTATTCTCAACAAAATGTAATAAATTGTATGTAAAATATTTCTTATAATTTCTAGCTCAGGAAATGTTGAAATGGACAAGATAAAAAGGAAAAGAATACAGAGACGGGGATAAATACTAATGACAACAGTGAGGCACTTCGACCTGATGATCACACCAGCAAAGGTGACGCTCAATTTACCAGCCAAATAGAACTTGATGGCCAAACTGATAATTTGACCGCCAGCCAAACAGACAATTTAACCGCCAGCCAAACAGACAATTTAACCGCCAGCCAAACTGACAATTTAACCACCAGCCAAACTGACAACTTAAGCAACAGCCAAACTGAAAAGTTAACCGCCAGCCAATCCACACAAAGCGTTTCGGTTCATATCATCACATCACCAGACCAGATCGTTCATATCTCAGATACATCAAACACCACATCACCACACCAGATCCCATACTTGTCTCGGAGTTCTGAAACGGTGCCCGCATCAGCCATTAAGAAGTCGGATAAATCTAACCAACAACTTACTGCTTACACAAAAAAAGCTCAACATTTTACAAGCGAGGCTGACCCCAAGAACTGTCTTAGGTCAACCCTGTGTCCTTTGACATCTACCTCGTTATCGACATCAAAGGCAACAGGATGTTTGAGTAACGTAACATCGTCTGATTTTACGCGGGAAGAGCTCACATCTTCGGCATCTGACGAGTTCACACCATCGACATCTGAAGAGTTCACACCTCCGTCATCTTTGGAGTCGACTTCAGTGTTAACACCAACCGTAATAACAGACTTATTAATACACATTAACACAGGAAGTAGACTTAAGACAGAGCAATCGGGAAATCCTTTAAAAGCCATTTCACAAAAGGAACTTCCAGAAAAATCTAAAATGGCATCAGCTCTTCCGGATGTAACAACACTGCCGTCGGCGGAAAGAGAAATTCTTGGCCCCGAGGTTGCATGGGAAGAAGAGGACTTAACTCTGTTGCAAGTGGCAGATAAGGATAACTTCCCCTGTATTTGCAGTTTCCAGGAGCATGCACAGCAGAACTGGCAGGTGGAGAGACTGCAGCCTGGGTTGAGGATCTACTCTCGGCAGCCGGTCCTCATGCACATGCGCGTGACGAAGAAGCAGGCCCGAGCTAGGACCATTTTTAAAGACCCCAAAGGGGCATATTATGAGGTTGGTCAGACGATGATTATACCCGCTGATTATCAAGGTAGGTGCATTTCAGTGGAAGTTAAGAGCATTTTTTTTATAGGAGAAAGAACAAGTAAGACGGATGGTAGAAAAAATGTAATGGGTAAAGTCATGCAAGATTGAGGGGAGTTATTAGTGGACAAGGGTGGGGGGGAGGAGAGGGAGGAAGATATTAACAAGATCACTTCATTCTTTACTCTAATCCTAACTAGTCATTGTCACGGTCAGATTGTGTGTTTACTTTTTTGTGTATATGTTTGGGGGACGGAAAGAGAGTGCTCGGGGTATTGGCTGTATTTTCCCACGAGTATGACCGTCTTGGCAGGGGGGGGGGGGCCCAGGGGAGAAAGTGTTTGTTGTGAGTTGGGAAAACATTAGAGTGGTGAATGAATGTGAACATTTTTCTTGTTATCACGAGTGCATGGTCAATAAGGGTATAAAAGGAGAGAGAAATTATTATTAGGGAGAGAACGATTATTATTGAGTGTGGATGCGACAGAGTGTTTTTGGAGTGAGGACTTAGTATAACTTTATAATGATGTTTTGTGTATTCATTGGATTTTGAGTCACTTTACATGGCTATCAAGTAGAAAGTGATGTGTTTGAAAACTTATATCGTAACCAGAAATAAAAACTATATTGATATCTCTTAGACGACGTTACGTGTTTTCCCTTATAAACTATCGGCTTTATAGGAGCCAGGAAACGTTACAAGCACCAGCTTTTCAGGAGCTGAATAACCAGTCTTTTTAGACTCTGAAACTATTGTCTGTGGCTACAGAAGGGACCTCATCCTCTAGACGACGTACTTTTCGCCACAGTCATCAGATCACTTCACACTTTACTCTAACTTGTCATCAGATCACTTCACACTTTACTCTAATCCTAACTTGTCATCAGATCACTTCACACTTTACTCTAATCCTAACTTGTCATAGAAAACAATTTCCTACGATGTTATCTTTGTCCGGCGGTTGTATCAGAAGTTAAAAACATGTTATTTTTTATTGTTGTTGTTTAAAAAAATATATAATCGAATGTTGTTTTGCACTGATGAATGATTGTTGTGCTGCACTGATGAATGATTGTTGTGCTGCACTGATGAATGATTGTTGTGCTGCACTGATGAATGATTGTTGTGCTGCACTGATGAATGATTGTTGTGCTGCACTGATGAATGATTGTTGTGCTGCACTGATGAATGATTGTTGTGCTGCACTGATGAATGATTGTTGTGCTGCACTGATGAATGATTGGTTGAAACTTTGAATGAAAGTTGACTCGGAGATGTTTCTATTTCCTGTAGACGAGTTGCCATGTTATGGAATGATTTATTCAGTATTTGAAATAATGACCTCTCCAATATTGAAGCTTCAATTATCTTATAAGATACCAGAGACTGTAAGATAAGCATGATTATATGAACTTATTCAAATGCTTATATTCAAGATATTTTACATCATTTTTCTAGATTATATTATAGTATAAATTTCTCCTATGGACGTTGTAACCTTTAATTAGAGAAACATGTACGTGTGTTTAAAATGAATGCAAATAAATTACATGATAAAGGGGCGATAACAAATATAAATGTACATGTGTTAAGGGGATGTGGTGATCAACTGAGAAGAGATTAACCATTCGCCCTCTAGCCACTGCAAATCTAAGAAGAGATTAACGCATCGCGCTATTGTCGCTGCTAATCTAAAATGAGATTAACGCATCGCGCTATTGTCGCTGCTAATCTAAAATGAGATTAACGCATCGCGCTATTGTCGCTGCTAATCTAAAATGAGATTAACCCATCGCCCTCTAGCCGCTGCAAATGTTCGTGTCGCTCATTCACTCATGGCCATTTTCCATTTTTCTGGTTTTGTAGCCACCAACATTTTGTATGCTGTCTGATGAGATCTTGCCATTATATTCATCAAAATCTATGAATACAAATTAAATAAATCTTTTCTAATTTAGGTTGGTTTGAGCTGGTTCCCTCAGACTTCAGCCGGTCGACTTGTTTCATGTCTATCGCCGATGTGGCCAAGGCAATGCCTCGGAAATTCTTTACAAGGTCCAACGTCAAAGGAATCAGAACGGAAGGTGAAGGGGAAGAACAGAAATTTTTAGAAAGGAAGATTCCCGCCGGTTCAGTGTTAGAAACAAGAGGTAAGAGATTTGACAATTTGTCTCATAAATGTTGACAGTTTGTCTCATAAATGTTGACAATTTGTCTCATAAATGCATGTGATCTATAATATAATCTATACAGGTACAAAGAATATAATCTATACATGTACAAGGAACATGATCTATACAGGTACAAATAATATTATCTATACAGGTCCAAGCAATATGATCTATACCGGTACAAGGAAATGATCTATACCGGTACAAGGAATATAATCTGTACCGATAGAAGGAATATGATATTTTCCCGGTTAAAAGAAAATGATCTTTACCGGTACAGAGAGTATAATCTATACCAGTAGAAAGAACATGATTTTTACTGTTACAAGGAAAGTGTGTTTATAGAAGTCGTAAGATAGTGAAGAAAAAAATGTTACTTCTATTTTTCAGGAACTTTTACTGCCAAATGGAAGACTGTTGCAGAGACGGGTCTTTTAAAGAAGAAAACAAAAGAGTGGGAATTCCAGGAAGTGACGTATTTGAAGTGTTTGGACCGTGACCAGACTGAAATCCTGGTTCCGTTGACACACAAGGGGAAGTTCAATGCCATTTACGAGAAAGGTCACCTGACACAGAATGCCGTGTACAATGTCAAGGACATTCTGACGGACCTATCGCTTCCCATTAAAGTCAGACTGCTATTCGGTAAAGCACCAGTGGTACCTTGTATATTCACTGGTGAGTTAAGGTCAGAAGCACCGTTAAAAATGAAATGAGTAAAACAAAGTATGGAAAAAACTGAACAAAAAAAGGAAAGCAATAAAACAACTAACGTGTCGGCAGGAAGCCTTCGTCAGCGAACAAACAGAAAAAGCAGAGTTAAACATAAAAAAAATAGCACTAAGCTGAAAAGTATCAGAGAAGGCAGAAAAAGAATTTTACCCATGTATAATTTACCAATGCACATTTTACCCACGTACATATTAACCATGTCAGTTTGACCCACGTACACATTAACCATGTCATTTTGACCCACGTACACATTAACCATGTCAGTTTGACCCACGTACACATTAACCATGTCAGTTTGACCCACGTACATATTAACCATGTCAGTTTGACCCACGTACATATTAACCATGTCAGTTTGACCCACGTACATATTAACCATGTCAGTTTGACCCACGTACATTTCAGGTATGCTTGTGATTCGAGATGCAGCCACAGATGATTCTGTTGTAGGAAGTACGGTGCTCAACACTAGAAATGTCCTCTTTGAGATTCCGATCTCTGCGCCGGTCAAGGTATATATTTATGTGAAAGCTTGAGCCCAGAGGATATCAGAGAGTATCAGAGGATATCAGAGAGTATCAGAGGATATCAGAGAGTATCAGAGGATATCAGAGTATCAGAGAGTATCAGAGGATAGCAGAGAGTATCAAAGGATATCAAAGGAGTATCACAGAGTATCAGAGAGTATCAGAGGATATCAGAGAGTATCAGAGGATATCAGAGAGTATCAGAGGATATCAGAGAGTATCAGAGGATATCAGAGAGTATCAGAGGATATCAGAGAGTATCAGAGGATATCAGAGAGTATCAGAGGATATCAGAGAGTATCAGAGGATATCAGAGAGTATCAGAGAGTATCAGAGGATATCAGAGAGTATCAGAGGATATCAGAGAGTATCAGAGGATATCAGAGAGCATCAGAGCGTATCAGAGATTTTTATAGAATATCAGAGAATATCATAGGATATCAGAGGGTATTGCAATAAAATGTCTCAGGCAGAAGGAGATTCCAAGTTGGAATATTTTATTGGACATCGGTTTTTACGCTTAAATCGTAAGTGTGGATTCATGGCATCCTTCTGTCTCTGATAGACGATGGAATAGCTGATGACACTTCCTCAAATGGCTCACGAGGCTGATCCTAGAATTCTCGGCTGCTCTTCTTGCAGGAGAACCTGGACTCCTGGTTTAATTTTGCCTTCAGTAACGCTTGTTTGTTTCAAGGGCATCGTTTCACGCACCTACTGACTTTCTGACTCCTTCATACACAATATTTATATATTTATTTTATTAAGCATATCTAGCTATATATACATATATATATACCTTATAAAATCTAAAATACAGTGTAGATAAAAAGGACGCTTATCTTAACCGTATCTTATGGGTTATCTTATCTTATGGGTTATCTTATCTTAAGGGTTATCTTATCTTATGGGTTATAAAACAGATCATTGAAAATAAGTTGATATTTAATCTTTGCCTCCTTGAACCTTTAACAAGTCTCACATGATGGCAAATGTGACTACGGCATAGTGAAAGTCTCACATGATGGTAAATGTGACTACGGTATAGTGAAAGTCTCACATGATGGTAAATGTGACTACGGTATAGTAAAAGTCTCACATGATGGTAAATGTGACTACGGTATTGTAAAAGTCTCACATGAAGGTAAATGTGACTACGGTATAGTATAAGTCTCACATGATGGTAAATGTGACTACGGTATTGTAAAAGTCTCACATGATGGTAAATGTGACTAAGGTATAGTATAAGTCTCACATGATGGTAAATGTGACTACGGTATAGTAAAAGTCTGACATGATGGTAAATGTGACTACGGTATTGTAAAAGTCTCACATGAAGGTAAATGTGATTACGGTATAGTAAAAGTCTCACATGATCGTAAATGTGACTACGGTATAGTAAAGTCTCACATGATGGTAAATGTAACTACGGTATAGTATATACCTTTGCAAGTTGTATTCTATGAAATAGGTCTCTTTATGACTCATAGAATTGGGTCCTTACAACACGGTAAAGTTCTTTTAAATTATTAAATTAAAACAAAGATTTACCCTGGCTTCAAAACGATTCTAGACGCTCCATAGAAATGATCGGCTTAATTAATTGCATACACAAATATGTCATCAAGTTACAAAGTACCAAGTTTTAAATACATCGTTTTTTAAATTATAATCTGGTCAAATATGTATCTCTAATCAGGTCAGATATGTCTCTCTAATGAGGTCAAATATGTCTCTCTAATCAGGTCAAATATATCTCTCTAATCAGGTCAAATATGTCTCTAATGACGAGCACTTCAAAGACATATCTACGTTCAAAGATGCACAGAAGCTTTGCAAAAAATACGCCAACGTCTTCAGCACAATGATCAAACTTGCACCTGACCTGGACACTGATCAGAAGGTCATCATGCACGTGCCGACAGACTCGTCGCTCATGCACCAGGTCGACGAATGCCTCCGCGCGCTCGACCTTATAACGGACATCAGTTTCGCTGGTGAGCCAAAGGATTACCTCCTGGACTCGGACGCCGGGTCGGTGGCCAGTGAAGACACCCTTGTCGTCCCGCCATCAGGGGCGGTAACTGAGGTGACTGAGTTCAAGAGCAGGGAATCTCAGACTTTTGTTTGAGTGCAAGCTTTACTTTCTTTCCTTAAATTTCATGGCAAGTCGTTGAACAGTTACATACTTGGAGATTTCCTCACTTCAGGCGGACCGTTATAGACAAGTAATGCCTAGACGTTCAAGAGACCGGTGCTAATGAGGAGCTGTTATACGATGATCCCTAACAAAGATCTAATTAAACAACCCCTAAAAACAAAGATTTTCATATAAAACCTTTAATTTGCATTTTTATTATTTTAATTTTGTATTAATATTCTCATGCCCCACCCGCTTTTACACCGCAGATTTAGTTTACGAACTATCTCAGCAAAAACAAAAGAAAATCTTACGCACCAAACGCACCTGGATATTTTTTCAAAGACTCTAATTTAGCGCAGCTATCGGGATTTTTTTTCATGAAATCAGTTGCATTGTATTTCCGCCATCTTCTCCTTGAAAAACAGGGGAAAAGCTTGGTTTGTGGGGTGGAGCTGAAAATTTGAATGTGTTGTCATCGGCAACGAGTCTAAGTGCCAAGTTTCAGATCAAGAGGTTGACGGAAAGTGGGTCAGTTAGCTGTCTGAAAATTTTGCCACACACCCGGACAGAGAGAAAGAAACACATGAATAAAAGTTAATATAAAGGATTAACTAGAAACACACGATTCTATCAGTATATATATATATTGATGTTTATTAGACGTTACGCGACCCTCGTATATTTTTTACATATTTGTATGTGGGATTGGGCTATAAAATGTTTTATTTTAAAGTTGTTGCTTTTCTAAATAAGTATTTTACCTTACAATCATGATAAAACTTGCTAAAATAAGGTTATATCTTTCGTTATGTATTTTACCAGAATTTCGTTGCCACTAATATTATTCAAACTTTTAGAAGTAGGCTATAAAAAGATCTAATACGTATTTATTTGTACATTTTGCGTTTGAAAACATTAATTGTAGAGTAGAGCCAAACATCCGGAAACGATACTCAACTCTACCATTTAGCCAAGAGTTATCTATTTGAGAATTCAAGCATTCTTTCTAAACTCTTACTTGTGCTTTGCTTCCACTGATGTCACATGACCATTTTTATCATTCCCAATGTGGATCGGAGCAGGGTTAAACAAAAACATCTAAGCTACCATTCGCATTTCTATGTTACTTTACACGAGTATTAATTACATAAATAAATAGTGATGATTAGTTTTGAAGACAACTCCATGTCGCGTAAACGTTTCGCTGGTTCAATCACTTATTAATATCAATATATTTTAATTTCTATCATGTCTTTCAATCTGTTTCAATGTTCTAATGTTTCCCCGTCTGCTGTCTCCGTTGTTAACTTCAAAGAAAAAGTGATGTGTAAATTTGTAACTCTGTCTATTCGCACACCAACAAGCACCATTACTTGGATTAGATTTAATAAGCTAGCAATAGCTAGCCAAACAATGGTGGCGGCAATGCGTGAACTTCCCATCTACTAAAGTTACTTGACAAAACGTGCATTCTTCTTCTTCTTCTTTTCTATATTAAGGGCGCACGATATATTTATTGATCATTCTGGCTCCTAGGCATGTAGATGGATTTTGCAATGTTTCTGTGCGTGGTGTTGAAGAGGATATTTCACTGGTTGAAAGGGCAACTCAGCGGGGGTTGGAAGGCCTGAGGCAAGAGACACAAATATGTCAAGTGTTGTCGCCTCAACTGTTCCTTTTGTAAGCTTGCTCCAGTCCCTGATTGTCTTTGGCAGGAATGAACCGTTACTGTACTGGCTTCTTGCTGGTATAAGCCGAAACTGCCTGTCATTCATTTAACGCACTTTATAAGAATCCCAATTAGTGATACTCCGCCCCCACCAGGCACGCCACTGAACTGTATAAATCTAATGTATTTTTAATAATCTTATTTTAGCGCAGTTGTCGGGAATTTTATTTATTGAAATCAGCGCCTTCTGGTTCTGGTTAGGTACGTTGCTGCATCCATAAACTGGCATATGTGCAACGGCTGGGGAAGCGATGTTGCCAATCTAACGGCTCCTAGCAGATGCCAGGGCGGCCTTGAAGCTTTCGATCGTTGTCGAGTTCACGGCGGTATTGTCCAGGTTGTTCCACGCAATTATGGTGCGTGGAAAGAATGACTGGTAGCGTTGGGGACAATGGACTACGATGAGTCGATTGTTTTGTCACGTGATAAGCGTAAGTACGAGTAAGACTTCCGGTAGGCTGTCTGCAACACACTAGTCGCTCACAAATTTTTCTTCAAACAATTTTCTTCCTTTAATCAAAACTGAATCATTATTATTGCCACATTTATGAATGCCATTTAAAAAAACACGTGTATTCAAGAATATTTTGAAAAATATAATTTTTAATTAACATTGGGGAAGCGCTGATGGAGAAAAACATTTTGCTTTAAAATTAATGATAATGGCTGATCAGCTGTTATCTGTTGTTATGTGTAGCATAGGCTACTGAAGGCTTACTCGTATCACGTGACAAAACAAGGAAGTGACTAATCGTAGTCCATTTGACATAAAGAATAGTGTATTTTGATAATGGCTGTCTCTTTTAAGTTGACATATTTTTCAAACTCACATTTTTGGGTGAATCCCGCTGTCTGTCTGAAGTTCCTGTAATGACTTGCTCTATTATATAGACCTGTCTGTTCGAGTGTGATAGCTGCGATCGTTGCGTGAATAGAATGTGTATGTGTGAGAGATTTGTTTTAAATTTAACAAATAGTTATGCATACGGCAATACATTATTAATATTTATAATTCTAAATTAAACAACTTTATTTACAATGTTTTTCATAAAGATTTGTTTGTAAAAAATGTTTGCCAATAAATAAAAGAATATAAAGACAAAATGCCTTAGAGTTATGTACATTTATTCAAATGAGCTAAACAATCATTATAAACTTTGAGTCGTAATGATAGAATTACGAAAAAAAACAACAGATTTTACATTAAATTTACCAAAAATCAGTTCTGTTCCCCGGCCAAGCTTTATAACTATTAAGCAAAATAAGCAGTTTCTTGAGATGAAGTGAATTGAATTGAATCCTCTTTAAGATTACCACTGTCGTGTTTGCCAAGAAACGGAATATCGCCGCATGATGCAAAACTACAAACGGTGATGTTGAGACAGGTTCCACAAATGGGAACTCCACAGAAACAATACACGATAAAAAGCATACATTAACCACGTATAATGTTTACATTATAAAAAGTAATAACACTGGGTATTAAAATACTGTAAAAAAGAAAATAAAATACAAAAGGTTCATTACAGCGAGCATGTCAATTTTGATTTAGGTATATTTGGGGCACCAAAAACGTAGCTATATTTTGGGGCATGAAATGTACTTCTATTCAGCTTTATTTGGGGCACTGTATTTCTATTTAGCTATATTTTGGGAACCAAATGTACTAATATTTAGCAGTATTTTTGGCACCAAATGTACTAATATTTAGCTATATTTGGGACACCTAATGTACTTCTATTTAGATATATTTGGTGCATCAAATGTACTTTCTAGCCAGGGGCGTCTGACTGTCGAAATCTGGCCTTGCACTGGACTCATCGCTCATTGAATCATCTTGTAGAACGCAAGCCATGGAGGCAGGCCATGGGGTTAGATGAGCCAGAACGCAGGCCATGGGGTTAGATGAGCCAGAACGCAAGCCATGGAGGCAGGCCATGGGGTTAGATGAGCCAGAACGCAGGCCATGGGGTTAGATGAGCCAGAACGCAAGCCATGGAGGCAGGCCATGGGGTTAGATGAGCCAGAACGCAGGCCATGGGGTTAGATGAGCCAGAACGCAAGCCATGAAGGCAGGCCATGGGGTTAGATGAGCCAGAACGCAGGCCATGGGGTTAGATGAGCCAGAACGCAGGCCATGGGGTTAGATGAGCCAGAACGCAAGCCATGGAGGCAGGCCATGGGGTTAGATGAGCCAGAACGCAGGCCATGTGGTTAGATGAGCCAGAACGCAGGCCATGGGGTTAGATGAGCCATTCACATTTTATTTTAAATGGGGCTCTATTGAAGAAATAATAATGCCAAATAATTTACACTAAATGCCAAACACCATAACATCAAAGATGTCAGTGTTTTTTTTGTTCTTGTCAGACCATCATGACCACTTATCTACCTTTAATTTATTATGGCTTGTGTAATGGTCATCACGGCAATAGTGTGAAACGCGCGTCATAAAATAATCACTACAATATTTGAATGTGTTATAAAAACATTATCATGCTTTAATATTTTTTTTTTTAAAATAGTATCCAATCCATATATTATTATTTGAACCTGAATATGCCAGGTGACGTTCAGGTTTTTTTTGTTGTTGTTTTGTTGGTTTTTTGTTGTTTTTTTTTGTTTTGTTGAGTTTTTTTGTTGTTTTTTTGTTTTTGTTTTTTTGGGTTTTTTGTTGTTGTTTTTTGTTGGGTTTTTTATTGTTTTTTTTTTTGTTTTTTTTTTGTTGAGTTTTTTTGTTGTTGTTTTGTTGGGTTTTTTGTTGTTGTTTTTTGTTGGGTTTTTTGTTGTTGTTTTTTTTGTTTTTGTTTTGTTGAGTTTTTTTGTTGTTGTTTTGTTGGGTTTTTTTTTGTTTGTTGTTGTGTTGGTTTTTTTGTTGTTTTTTTTGTTTTTGTTTTGTTGAGTTTTTTTGTTGTTGTTGTGTTGGGTTTTTTGTTGTTTTTTTGTTTTTGTTTTGTTGGGTTTTTTGTTGTTTTTTGTTATTTTTGTTTTTTTGTTGTTGTTTTGTTGGGTTTTTTGTTGTTGTTGTTTTGTTGGGTTTTTTGTTGGGTTTTTTGTTGGTTTTTTTTGTTGTTGTTTCGTTGGATTTTTTGTTGTTGTTTTTTGTTGGGTTTTTTGTTGTTGTTTTTTTTGTTTTTGTTTTGTTGAGTTTTTTTGTTGTTTTTTTTGTTTTTGTTTTGTTGAGTTTTTTTGTTGTTGTTGTGTTGGGTTTTTTGTTGTTTTTTTGTTTTTGTTTTGTTGGGTTTTTTGTTGTTTTTTGTTATTTTTGTTTTTTTGTTGTTGTTTTGTTGGGTTTTTTGTTGTTGTTGTTTTGTTGGGTTTTTTGTTGGGTTTTTTGTTGGTTTTTTTTGTTGTTGTTTCGTTGGATTTTTTTGTTGTTGTTTTTTTGTTGTTGTTTTGTTGGGTTTTTGTTATTGTTGTTGTTGTTGCAGACCTAGTTGAAAAGTTCAGCAGGCAGCAGACTCAATGTTGACGAGCACACACACACACACACACTGATCAGACGTGAACTGAGTCGTCAGCCAGCAAGGTTGTATAACCAGGATGCAAACATTTACATAAATGGTAAATCATAATAATAATGTGGCGATATTAAAACTGCTTACTTTTATATAAGTTAAAAAATATACTGCTGTAGTGGAGTTATTCCCTCCTCTACTAATTATACAACCCCCCACCCCCCCCCGTACTAATATGGCAAAAGCATCTAATGTTACAAATTAGGGTGAGTTGGCGAACATTAAGATGGCACTTCAATTCATATAGATGTAAAAATGTGTAAAATGTATTGGGTGGGGGGTAGGGGCGTCAATGGTTGTAATGAAAATGCTTACAGTGGTTTGTGGTTTTCACGAGTAAAGCAAGACCTTTAATGTTGCATGACCTTTAATGTTGCATGACCTTTAATGTTGCATGACCTTTAATGTTGCATGACCTTTAATGTTGCATGACCTTTAATGTTGCATGACCTTTAATGTTGCATGACCTTTAATGTTGCATGACCTTTAATGTTGCATGACCTTTAATGTTGCATGACCTTTAATGTTGCATGACCTTTAATGTTGCATGACCTTTAATGTTGCATGACCTTTAATGTTGCATGACCTTTAATGTTGCATGACCTTTAATGTTGCATGACCTTTAATGTTGCATGACCTTTAATGTTGCATGACCTTTAATGTTGCATGACCTTTAATGTTGCGACAGTTCAGGTTGCCATGTCAACAGTCTAACAATAACCTCTCATGATTCAAGGATAATATATGAAATAGTGGAACAAGGTATGGAATACCTTCAAATATAAATATCATGATTAAACAGGGATCTAATCAGGGGCGTAGGTAAAATGGGGCATGGGGGCATATATCCCTGTGCGCCAGACAGGTTAGGGCACCAAATGTGCTTTGATATTATTATATTGATGAAAACAATTGGTTTGAGAGTTGCTTAAAAAAAAGAGAGGTATACGCTTTAAAATGAATCTTGTCATCGGGCGCCAAACACTCTAGCTACGCCCCTGGAGCTAATGATCCTATTTCAATTTCAGGACCACTTGAAGTGCTACTAAGAGACAACTGCTAATGAAAGCATTTCCTAATCCTGTTCGTTGGTAGAATCGGGCTGATCTATGCCATAATCTCTCTTGACCTTGACCGTCGCCATGTAAGCCTCGGTTTCATTCTTAGCGAACTTGAGACACTTCTGCTGGAGAGTTCCGACTGGCACTTCATTGGAGTTCAAGGCCACGAGGAAGAAAGGCTCGGAAGTCACGGCCATTTCAAACAGACGCGGTGTCGGCGACAAGGTCGACACTAGCACTGTGTGCTCCTCGGTGACGTGGGAGAACTCTAACAGCCCGGTGAAGCTGCATTCCTCTAAAGGCGGCTTCCCGTGCACCATTCTGACCCTAAGAAATTTCAACCTCTGAACTTCGAACTCTGTCCACCTGTGGGCCATGCAAGCCGGGCTGACGCTGACATTGTTTTTGGGGAAGCTTGCGCCCAGGGCGCCGATGTAGAAGATGCCTTTGGTTTCCAGCGGAAACAGGACGATCTTACCACGTTCATCCTCACAGCTTAAGCAACGGACCAGCTTCTTCTTTTCAGACTTTCGTTTGTTGATGTATGTGATCGTGTCTTGTAGAACGTTGGCGGGCTTGTACAGGCCCGCGGGGACCACTGACTTTTGGTAGAGGTTTTCCTAGTGAATGCAATAAGTATACACTGTTGTCAGTTTTGAATATCAACTAATGACCATTAGTCAACGTAAACGTTAAAATAGGAAATTTTCAACCAGTTACAACATCAGGAACAATCTACAATACGAATAGTATCATTAAAATCTATTTTTTATTTTCCCTTTTTTTTTTTAAACAGTACCCTCGAAAAACTACAGGAACAATATTAAAATCCTGCATTTAAAGTTAATAATTGCAATATACGATTTTGTTTCTTAAAATTCTCAGAAATAATTAATCATTTTATGCAATTTTTTTTTACTAAATCAACAAATAAATTAAATTAAGGTGCTAGATACGTCAATGTAGTATTGGGTACGTTAGTACAATACTGGATACGCCAATGTCATACTGGCTAGATTCAGGGGAGGACAATCACTTTGTTTGGGGGCCCCCAAATTTTGTAAATAAAGACATTCTAGAACGTAAAGGAAGACTTCCGAGTACCTGGTATTCCGGGTATTCCGAGTATTCCGAGTATTTAATAGTTTGATTATTTTTAAAGAATAAACTAAACGTTCTTATAGCGATTCGCCTTCATGAAAATCAGCCACATCAAAATGAAAGACATTAAAGTAATACTTAAGCCCACATTGTCTGTCTATAATATAATATGTACACAACTTTGCAAATTAAACAGAACACACCGTGTTAAACATACCCCAAATTGGCTGATGCACAGATACCCCTCATAATCACCAACACTGATGAATAGCTTGGGCATGATCCTTGTTACATCGCCAATGTTTAGCAGTGGATGATCTTTGGTGTCAATTTCTCGGAAGTAACCTAGCAGGAAACACACAAAATCATAACCTAACAGGACACACACAAAATCATAACCTAACACAGCGGTTCTCAACCTGTGGGTCGCGACCCCTTTGGGGGTCGCTAGACCCTTTCACAGGGGTCGCCTAAGATCATCTGAAAACACATACACTCTACAGTTTTAATTTATCAACGGAAATAATTTTGTGTTTGGGGGTCGCTACATCATGAGGAACTCTATTAAAGGGTCGCGGCATTAGAATGGTTGAGAACCGCTGACCTAACAGGACACACACACAAATCATAACCTAACAGGACATACACAAAATCATAACCTAGCAGGACACACACAAAATCATAACCTAACAGGACATACACAAAATCATAACCTAACAGGACATACACAAAATCATAACCTAACAGGACATACACAAAATCATAACCTAACAGGACATACACAAAATCATAACCTAACAGGACACACACAAAATCATAACCTAACAGGACACACACAAAATCATAACCTAACAGGACACACACAAAATCAACAAAAATCAACGTGTTTATTTTTGTTTGTTTGTTTGGTTTTTTTTGTGTGTTCTTATCTTCACCATTGCTGTTAACTACCTTGGAGGACTTTTACATCGAATGAATATCTAAATTATCTATTCTGTTCTGAGATAAAATACCCGGTTTCATTAAGTAAATATTTGGAAATATTAAAACATTGACTGAAAGATTCATATCAAATGTGTGCATTATGAACAAATAATTGGAAAATACATGTCATGATGATACAATGAACATTTCAGCTGAATTCCCATGTGATGTAGGTTCATCTGTGAGTCAGAGCCATATAGATTGTAAACTAGTTAAGATCTAAATAACTAACAGTCCTAAAATCTCAAACAGCTTTTGTGGAAAGGTTTGGTTAATGAAGAGAAGAGGAAATCTTTAATGGACTCACCTAAAAAAATGGAATTCGCTTGTCAGAAATAACTTTGGCCAGCCAAAACAATGCGAGTTCCTTCTATCAGTGAAGTGTTGTACAGAACGAGGCTACCCCGTAAAATATTGTTAAAATTGTTTATGGATCCTTACTGCGGGAAATTGTTTCTTTCATTGGGAGATGTTCCTTGTATAAGAGATTGGCAGGCAATATTTAATGCTGATATCTATTCCAAATGAGATACCAGAAAATAGGGACCTCAGCAGGGGAGTCATTTCAGGATTTTTCCACACAAAAAAAAAGGTTTGGGGGGAGGGGCAAAACCAAAAACTTTGTTGGCTTGATAAGTTGTTTATGACTGAAGGCGCTACACTACATAGCAATTTAAATAAAACCAGAAAATACAGAAGGGGGGCAAATGCGCCACCCTGCCCACCCCTAATGACACCCCTGGATCTCAGTTCAAACCTACGAAATATTTGCCTCAGAAAACTCTAATAATACTCTTTTTCGACTAGTTCTTAATGTTGGCGTTCCAGATTTCCTTGGTATCAGATTAGATGTATACAGATACTTTAGAAAGAGGAATAAGAGCTTATAGCGTGTCTAGTATGGGTAGGTTTATGATTAGAATTAGAATCAAATCTTGTTAGCTCAGTTTTATTCTGTCGTTTTAATAGTCATTCGTTGAGAGTGTTTGCTGTTCTCCGTGTGGATAATTTGTACAGAAATATCCCTGGATGGCCTCAGATTTACTGCTTACCTGTGAATGTGTCTGGGAATGTGACGTAGGGTCCCACCTGATCGTAGACGATGCGAGTGGTATCAATGGTGGCAGATTTAGCCCGGATGTTTCGAGCATGGAGTTTCTTGCCCTTGAACTCCTTGTACAGCAGCAACGGTCTCTGGAGGTTAATGGGGGTCTCGTGGTCCTTAACCATGCCATCATTGCACAGCTGAAACATTGACGTGACACGTTGACAAAACGCCCCACTTTTGAATCGTAAAAATAATAACACATAAACAATTTAACTGGAGATATATAAATCTAAATGTCTGGCTCAGGAAAACCTCAAGGAAAGTTGGCAGCAAACGTTTTAAACGCAGCGTTTTCGGCCGACCGGGCGTCCCCCAGGCCAGGGGGGAGGTTACCGGCGTGCTTCCGCACGGTCTGGCGGCGGGGAGACCTGGCGTCGGGTCATGTGGGGGGTGTGCGGCACACCGACACCATTTGTCTATGTGACTGCATCAGGAAAACCAAAAGAAAACGTATAGGCTAAAGTAAGAACTACCCAAAATATAATTTCTAGAAAATTAAAAAGTGGAGCAAACGTTAGATACGAAATCATGACAAGGGAGTTTCAAAGAGTGCTTGCGTGTAAATTGTTTTATAATTTTTTATATATATATTTTTTTTACCCATGAATGCCTCCTGAGTTTGAGGATAATAATGACATTGAATCATTATAGACATTTATCAAATTCACCATTAATTCCAAATCTTCATGGCATCAAATTCACCCCTGGCCATGGGTTCGAATTCACCCCTGGCCATGTCATCAAATTCACCCCTGGCCATGGCATCAAATTCACACCTGTTCATGGCATCAAATTCATCCCTGGCCATGGCATCAGATAACCCCTGGCCATGGCATCAGATTCACCCCTGGCCATGGCATCAAATTCACCCCTGGCCATGGCATCAAATTCACTCCTGGCCATGGCATCGAATTCACCCCTGGTCATGTCATCAAATTCACCCCTGGCCATGGCATCAAATTCACCCCTGGCCATGGCATCAAATTCACCCCTGGCCATGGCTCCAAATTCACCCCTGGCCAATGCTCTAGCATTGAAATAAACAATACAACCACAACAAGAACACTGAGTGAAGTACTGTTCCAATCTAAACTGAAGCGGATACTGACCAGTGTTTCTTTCAGGCATACCTCCGGGGGGGGGGGGCAGTGCCCCCCCCCCCCGGAGCAAGTCAAAAGCCCCCCCTGGGGAAAATGTTTAAGAAAAAGTAATTTAAAAAAAAAAAACTACTCTAAATTTAATTTTTATAAAATTTTTAAAAGTTATTGAAATGTGTGCCTTTAATCGATTACAATTATTGGAACAAATAAAATATCGCTTTGTTCGATATATATTGATGATCCATAGCGTTCAGGTTAATCTTGTTACAGGCTCGCAGAAATTGATTATAAATATGGTATTGTTTTGAAAATTGGCCGCGCCTGATCATAAGCTAAATCTGACTTTTTCGCAGAAATCGGTATCTTTTATTTAATTACATTTTTCAGCTGCAAAAGTTGAAAGACTTTTTAATAACCCTGTATTAAACTACCTTTTCATCGATATAAATGTCTGTAAATTAAATATAGTTCTTGCTAATAAATAAACATGTACAATCTGTTTTCAAATTATATTGTATAATAGCATCATGCTTTAAAAAATCATTTTTAGCAAACATTTTAATGTAGTAGATTCCATAGATGTATGCTGACATAGATAAAATGAAAATAAAATAATAATAATAATAATAATTTTAAAACAAAAAATTAGGAATTAACCGGTTACATACTAATAGTGGACATTTCATCATAATTATTAAATCGAGTGTTTCTAATTTTTTAACACAGTTTCGGGAACAGAGTAAAATGATTTTAAAAAATAGTCTTTATTTATAAAATCCCCAATGACTTTTCTCTGTTAATATAATAATATAACAATCTTCCCAAGCTGTTTGAACTATTTAAAAAAAATTATTTTAAGATGATAATCCAGTAGAAAGAATATAATATATATTTAAACATCGAATTAAAAAAAATCGAGTATTTCGATTATCTTGTAAATGCCATTTTTGGTAGTAGTTAAAAAAAATTATATTTATATGGAATTGGTAAAAAAATTGTTTTCAAGTATAATATCGAAGAGGCAAGTTGTAATGATCTGAAGCAAATTATAGTAGTCTAAATTTCTTAATTAACATTTAAATCAACTGAATATTGAGAATTGAAACTTTAATAATTTATACGAAAAAAAATCACACATTAATAAAAATATGAGTCTTTTGTAAACAATTCTTGACTTCTGAACAATTATGTCGGTTACATATGATTTATAAATAAATACCAATTTTGAAAACCCATAAATATATAGTCTTTAGCCTTTTGTACAGAATAGCTTTTTTCTTTTTGACTTTGGTGAAACTTGAAAATATTTTGAAATAAACGTATGTTTTTGGTTTTTCTTTTTCGTTCAAAATGTAAAACTATTTTAGCATTTCTTTTTTGGGATGGATACCTTTTTTGGAAGGAATTATTTTTTCTTAATTTTAAAAATATTTTGTAGTAAATTCATTATTTTTATGTAGTTGATCCCAAAAATATTTTTAAATAAAAACTTTAAAAATACATTACTTTTCAATTTAAAAAAAATATGTTTGCATACCACACTTAGTCAAGCAGAGACGTCGCTTGACTTTTTATGGCACCCGTGCTACTTTTCTGTTTTTTCCTTCCCTACCTAGCATTAAAAGTTGATAATTTAATGTAATTAAAGCCCAACTTTAAGCCCCTAAAATATACGAGGCACCATGCAGCTATGTGGGTTGCAGACCTCACACGATGGCTCTTAGGTCAAATGACACATATAATCTTAACTAGCATCTCTCCCGTTGCTCTACAGTTAAGTGTTTAATGATGCGAAACTAAATTTAACTACAATATGTAAAAAAAAAATGCATTCTTGCATTTTGAATTTATCAAAAATTTCCGGGGCCTATAAAGTTTTAAGAGACGAGTCTAAGCTAAGGAGTATCTCTCGATAAAAAACATACCCTAAGGAATTCCAAATTGGAATGAATGTATTTAATATTGTGCTGGTGGAAGAGTTAGTGATGTCCTGTTATTATCGTTATTTCTAGCGCTTCCCACCAAAATGTCTGAAATGTTTACATCAGTGGCGCTTCATCCCATTTAGGGCCCTGGCCTGCTCCACTCCATTCTTCCATTGGGATCGATCCATCGCTTTACACCTCCATGTGCGAATCCCAACCTTTGTAAGCCCTTCTCTACATCGTCAATCCATCTCAGTCTTGGTCGACCGGTGAGCCGTCTGCCCCTAGGTTTCTGCCTGTAGATTGTTTTTGTTGCTCCAGAATCCGGCATCCTTTCAATGTGTCCTGCCCAGGGCAGTCTGCCTTTTTTTTATATTGTTGTGACTATGGATGGGTATTTGTACAATTGATATAGCTCTTAGTTTGTACGGATTCCCAAAACAAAATTGTCTATCATCGGGTCATATATTTAGCAGGTTCTCTGCTTTTCTGGTAGGAACCAAGTCTCACTACTGGTCTTGTGATAGTGGTGTATACTGCCTTATTTGTTCCCTTAGCGAGATTTTTGCTTTGACGTAGCTTTTGTAAATTGAAATAAGAACGGCTGCATGCTGTTATTCTTTCTTGCACCTCCGATTGTATTTCCTCTTGCTTATTTATAGTCACCCCTAGATATTTGAAAGTAGCTACCCTCTCAAAGACGTAGATGTTCATATTGATGAAGTCATCAGTGCATATATCCTGACATTATCATATATATTGCCTTCGCTTTATTTACACCAAGACCAGCTTTGACCGTCACATCTTCAAGTTCCCTGAAAGTTTTAATTATATCATCAATGCTGTTTCTACCAAGTAGCGCTATATCGTCTGTGTAGGCCAGGTATTGCAGTGACTGGCTTTATAAAGTTCCTTATGGTTGTTCTGTACCACCTCTCAGGTGCTCACACGTATGTTTGTAATGCTTTTTTCTAAAGTGATGTTGAAAATGATACACGGATTTCCTTGTCTGAGGCCCAGATTGATTGGGAACTCCCTCAAGTACTCCCTCTGTACTTTGATTCTACTTTTGTAATTATCCATCATCATATGTATGAGTCGGTTAAGTTTGTTAAGGACTCCAAGTTCCAGCACAGCATCGTTCATGTATTTCCTGTCTATGCTATCATAACCTGATTTGTAGTCCACATATATTTGGTGTATGTTGATGTATTCTTAGCATTTTTCTACGAGACATCTAACAGTAAATATATGAAAATCCCATCTACATTCATAGGAGCCATAATGATCAATAAATTGATCGTGGGCCCTTAATAGACAGAAAAAGAAGAAGAAAAATTTGCACCACAATGCATCACTGCATTTTGAATTTATTATTTTTAAATTAAGGTGACCCCTGCCCTCACTTTTGCTCAAACTCTTCGAATTCCTCAATTTCTGCTACCCCCCCCCCCTTTTTTTCCTCGACGTCGATCAATGTGACTACCGGGTTGAATCTAATCTTGTGTCAAATGATTTTCTTCGGCGCACCACAACCAGAATGAATTTAGTTTGTGTCTGGCACTGGTCGCCATAATGCCCCCCCCCCCCCCCCCCGACGCTTGAAAAATTATTTCCCCCGATCAAATGAAAGTCTTATCAAAACATTCGAATCATGTATACTCCAAAATGAACCTTTTGATTGTTAAACAATCACACATTTTCTGCTGCCCTACTTCCCGATAAAAATTACTTGCCATGACAGCCAAATTTGGTGCTGATATATACACTGCCCAGCGGTGTGCCTAGTGTTAGCGCCACCCTAGGTGGGTTAACTTTTTTGCCACGCTACCTTTCTCGATAGAAACTCTGCAGATGTCCGAAAATCACGCCGCTCTATCTAAAGAAAAAATGACACCTGGGAAGACCAAATGTTCGCCCCCCCCCCAACTTCTACGTCACTGACGTGAGTCTTTGATGACAGGGGACAAGATTCATTTTTACACCCCCCCCCCGCTAAACTCTGAAACCTATTATTTTCATCCATTAACACTATAGCCTATTAGATGCCCCCGCTAGTCTGGCTCCCGGGGACATATGTCCCATCTGCCACCCCTTAGCTACGCCTCTGGCCACTAAAAAACTGGCACTGCCCCCCCGAACGTCAAAAGTGCCCCCTCGGGGGAAAATTTCTGAAAGAAACACTGATACTGACCTTTACAACTAAAGGTAGAGTTTCATCCTTCAAGATATCGCTGAGACTTTTGGGGCTCTCACTCCACACATATTCCGTCTCACCGGGATCCGTAAAGGACGACTTGTAGAGGTCAATGCCGGTCGATGACGTGGATGCGACCTCTGACTTGGTACGCTGACCTCCCACAAATTCGTAGTTGTGACCTAGCATCATTTTGTAGCGGCTATTGGACGAATGGAAAACAAGGGTTTTAGGACGTCTCCATAGGGGCTATCCATTTAGTACGTACGCAAAAAAACAAATTTTCGCCTCAAACCCCTGTTGTACGCGTAAGTTTTTTGCACCCTTACCCTTGAATGTGGACATACAAGAAGCTTTCGCCCACACCGCCCCAAAGGAAAAGAAACAAAACGATTTCAAATTATTTATAGATAATTATGACGTCATAGAAATAAACACAAAAATGTCCCAGGTTTACTTCACCGACTTTTGGTCATCCCAGGGGTTCTCATAACATACGCTGCGTCGCTCTGTGCGTCACGTTGCCCTTGGGCAAAACTACCAGACTGGTGCAAAAAGGGTGGGTGCACCGGGCGCCTACATCATGGGCGCCGAAATCGTCTTCATATAAGACCTTAATAGCAAATTAAAATACACCCCTCTTCCTACGCAACTGCTAGAAACCTTTAATTTGACATTTTCACATTAATAGATAATTAATTCATGTGAAAATAAGATTATCATAATGTGTATGTATTTATATGCTGAAAATGTATATGTACAAAGTAACCCAAAAATATATCCATTTGTTTGGATCCATAAAAATTATTATCTTATAAATGGTTTTCGTTTTAAAATTAAAATATCTAAATACTGTATTTAAAATAAAATATTTTAGAACTGACACTGTAAAACTGTATAAAAATAAAGGGATGGGTTAGTCAAGACAAAATTTAGCTTTGCAGCTGTAACATTGATATCGCTGCTTCTCGTAAACGAAAAGGAGATCCTTAAATTCCCGAGATGTCTGATGATGTGATGAAGTGAATCAAAATATCAATGACTTCATTTTTTCATATTAGGTGATCTCGCCTATATGGCCATTTGGCCTAATAAGATTACAATTATTCAAAGAGTAAAATTTAGAGTTTAGAGAATTTAAACATTTTAGACAGAGGCATGCAATAAATGGTATTGGAGGTCTTGGGGTTATAGGAAATCTAGTCTACTCTATGAGGTATTGGAGATATAGGAGGTCTAGGCAACTCTATGAGGTTATGGAGTTATAGTAGGTCTAGGCTACCCTATGAGGTCTTCAAGTTACAGGAAGTCTAGGCTACTCTATGCGGTTTTGGAGTTAGGTCTAGGCTACTCTATGAGGTCTTGCAGTTATAGGAGGTCTAGGCAACGCTATGAGGTCTTGAAGTTATAGTAGGTCTAGGCTACCCTAAGAGGTATTCAAGTTATAGGAGGTCTAGGCTACTATATGAGGTTTTGGAGTTATAGGAGGTCTAGGCTATATGAGGTCTTGGAGTTATAGGAGGTCTAGGCTATAAGGTTTTGAAGTTATAAGAGGTCTAGGCTACTCTATGAGGTTTTGGAGTTATCAGAAGTTTAGGCTACTCTATGAGGTTTTGGAGTTATAGGAGGTCTAGGCTACTCTATGAGGTTTTGGAGTTATAGGGGGTCTAGGCTACTCTATGAGGTCTTGCAGTTATAGGAGGTCTAGGCAACTCTATGAGGTCTTGGAGTTATAGTAGGTCTAGGCTACTCTACGAGGTCTTCAAGTTATAGGAGGTCTAGGCTACTCTATGAGGTCTTCAAGTTATAGGAGGTCTAAGCTACTCTATGAGGTCTTCAAGCAGTGGCGTAGTGAGGGGGGAGCAAGGGGGGCATCATGCCCCGGGCGCTATTCACAAAGGGGCGCCAAATGCTATATTTTACATATAATATTGTATGGTTTTCGAATGGGGGGGGGGCGCTAAAAAGGTATTATGCCCCGGGTGCGAGTTAAGCTCGCTACGCCAGTGTCTTCAAGTTATAGGAGGTCTAGGCTACTCTATGAGGTCTTCAAGTTATAGGAGGTCTAGGCTACTCTATGAGGTTTTGCTGTTATAAGCGGTCTAGTCTACTCTATGATGTCTTGGAGTTATAAGAGGTCTTGACTACTCTAAGGTTTTGGAGTTATAGGAGGTCTAGGCTACTGTATGAGGTCTTGGAGTTATAGGAGGTCTAGGATACTCTATGAGGTTTTGGAGTTAAAGGAGGTCTAGGCTACTCTATGAGGTCTTGGAGTTATAGGAGGTCTAGGCTACTCTATGAGGTCTTCAAGTTATAGGAGGCCTAGGCTACTCTATGAGGTCTTCAAGTTATAGGAGGTCTAGGCTACTCTATGAGGTTTTGACGTTATAAGAGGTCTAGTCTACTCTATGGTGTCTTGGAGTTAAAAAAGGTCTTGACTACTCTAAGGTTTTGGAGATAAGAGGTCTAGGCTACTCTATGAGGTTTTGAAGTTATAGTAGGTCTAGGCTACTCTATGAGGTCTTGGAGTTATAGTAGGTCTAGGATACTCTATGAGGTTTTGGAGTTATAGGAGTCTAGGCTACTCTATGAAGTCTTTGAGTTATAGGAGGTCTAGACTACTCTATGAGGTTTTGGAGTTATAGGAGGTCTAGGCTACTCTATGAGGTTTTGAAGTTATAGGAGGTCTAGGCTACTCTATGATGTCTTGGAGTTATAGGAGGTCTAGGCTACTCTATGAGGTTTTGGCGTTATAGAAAGTCTAGACTACTCTATGAGGTTTTGAAGTTATAAGTGGTCTAGGCTACTCTATGAGGTTTTGGAGTTATAGGAGGTCTAGGCTACTCTATGAGGTTTTGGAGTTATTGGAGGTCTAGGCTAATCTATGTGTTCTTGGAGTTATAGGAGGTCTAGGCTACTCTATGAGATTTTGTAGTAATAGGAGGTCTGGGCTAGTCTATGTGGTCTTGGATTTCTAGGAGGTCTAGGCTAGTCCAGGAGTTCTTGTAGTTAGAGGAAGTCTAGACTACTCTAGGAGGTCTTGGAGTTCTAGGATGTCTAGGCAAGTTTAGGAGGTCTTGGAGTTATAGGAGGTCTAGGCTACTCTATGAGGTCTTTGAGTTATAGGAGATCTAGGCTTCTCTAGGCGGTATAAGAGGTCTTGAAGTTATAGGAGATCTAGGCTTCTCTAGGCGGTATAGGAGGTCTTGAAGTTATAGGAGATCTAGGCTTCTCTAGGAGGTATAGGAGGTCTTGAAGTTATAGGAGATATAGAAGTTATAGGAGATCTAGGCTATTCTAGGTGGTATAGGAGGTCTTGAAGTTATAGGAGATCTAGGCTACTCTAGGCGGTATAGGAGATATACTCTACTCTAGGAATTATAGGAGGTCTATAAGGTCTAGGGCTTCTAGAAGGTCTACGGTAATCTATGAAGTATAGGAGCTCTAGACTATTCTAGAAGGTTTAGGGGGTCTTGGAGGACTAGGCTACTCTAGGAGATCTAGGCTTATCCCCAGAATATTTTTGCCGTCCTCCCTTTCACAATACAAACTCTACAGTTGTCAGAAAAGATCACACCTGTATATAAAGAAAGAGGGACACCTGGGTGGACCACTCCATCCGCCCTATTTCAACGCCACTAGCAGGGGCGTATCTACAGTGTTTTGCGTCAGGGGACAAGATACATTTGTACGCCCCCTCTCATCTCTGAAACTAATTATTTTCAACCATTAAATACCATCAAAACCCATTTTACCCCCCAGCTGGTCTGGCGCCCTGGGACACATGCCCCATCTGCCACCATTTAGCTACGCCTCTGACCATTGGGAAATGGCACAGCCCCCCCCCCCGAAAAAAATAATTGAAATGTACCCCTCCCGGGGGAAAATGTCTGAAAAAAACAATGACTGTCTTTAAGAGGGTTAGCTCAAGCCCAACCGGTATGTATCAGTGAGTGAATGAGTGGGTGAGTGAGTGAGTGAGTGATTGATTGATTGAGTGATTGAGTGAGTGAGTGAGTGAGTGAGTGAGTGAGTGAGTCAGTGAGTGAGTGAGTGAGTGAGTCAGTGAGTGAGTGAGTGAGTGAGTGAGTCAGTGAGTGAGTGAGTGAGTCAGTGAGTGAGTGAGTCAGTGAGTGAGTGAGTGAGTGAGTGAGTGAGTGAGTGAGTGAGTGAGTGAGTCAGTGAGTGAGTGAGTCAGTGAGTGAGTGAGTCAGTGAGTGAGTGAGTGAGTGAGTCAGTGAGTCAGTGAGTGAGTGAGTGAGTCAGTGAGTCAGTGAGTCAGTGAGTCAGTGAGTGAGTGAGTGAGTGAGTGAGTGAGTCAGTGAGTCAGTGAGTGAGTCAGTGAGTGAGTCAGTGAGTCAGTGAGTGAGTGAGTGAGTGAGTGAGTGAGTGAGTGAGTCAGTGAGTGAGTGAGTGAGTGAGTCAGTGAGTGAGTGAGTCAGTGAGTCAGTGAGTCAGTGAGTCAGTGAGTCAGTGAGTGAGTGGATTATTCAAGTATACGATACAAATATGGAATAAGAAAATATTAATATTTGTCACTCTCCAAGTCTCAATTTTTCCAAATGATTCATAATATTACAACTGTTTGCATATGAAAAGGTATTCCTGGCATTTTAGGTTTAATATTTCTGAGACACCCTATTATAGCTCCGAGACACATTTTTTAAGTTCTGAGACACCCTATTATAGCTCTGAGACACACTTTTTAAGTTCTGAGACACCCTATTATAGCTCTGAGACACACTTTTTAAGTTCTGAGACACCCTATTATAGCTCCGAGACACACTTTTTAAGTTCTGAGACACCCTATTATAGCTCTGAGACACACTTTTTAAGTTCTGAGACACCCTATTATAGCTCTGAGACACACTTTTTAAGTTCTGAGACACCCTATTATAGCTCTGAGACACACTTTTTAAGTTCTGAGACACCCTATTATAGCTCCGAGACACACTTTTTAAGTTCTGAGACACCCTATTATAGCTCTGAGACACACTTTTTAAGTTCTGAGACACCCTATTATAGCTCCGAGACACATTTTTTAAGTTCTGAGACACCCTATTATAGCTCTGAGACACACTTTTTAAGTTCTGAGACACCCTATTATAGCTCCGAGACACACTTTTTAAGTTCTGAGACACCCTATTATAGCTCTGAGACACACTTTTTAAGTTCTGAGACACCCTATTATAGCTCCGAGACACATTTTTTAAGTTCTGAGACACCCTATTATAGCTCTGAGACACATTTTTTCAGCTCTTTATTTCCTTTCTTACATTGCTGACAAGTAATTAACTTCTTTTACTGTGTATCAAATCGAACCTTTTTTTAAATTTCTTTCCATTCCCCCCCCCCCCTATTTTCATTAATTGTTAGACAGATAAATAGATATCCCTTAGTATCTTGCTTGCACAGAGTACTACAAAAAAAAAGCTTGTTAAAGTTGTATGAGCCTATCCATCATCCATGTTGTCGCTCCTGCACCTAGATGACATGTGCTGGCAATGACAACTGATCCTCATAATGGTAAAGTAATTGTGGTACATTAGGGGGGGGGGCGTGGTGGATAACATTGCCGTCCTTAAGATTAATCGCCCTCGTACTTCTCTTGTGAAAGGATGTGTGGCAGAGAGAATTTGTGACAGAGACTTGTTTAGGCTACCAACAAGGCAATATAAACTTGATACAATTTTTTTTTTTTTAAATTTCAGAAATATAATTTGGAACAACACCTGGCTTCTGAGTCAAAATATTTGAGCTGTTTTTGGCGCTAAATTGGTTGGAAAATCTCCGTTAACAATACATTTTCTGATGTGACGTCAGTCTTCACTATATCTTTTAACCGAGACGCTCAATGGTCCTATAAATAGTCTAATTAGCTTGCTTGTTGTTTCAGTTTGCATAGAAAGATAAATAGACATTCGTACATTTTTTTTACTCTATGGTTAAGAAAATATAGAATGTACTAGTTATATCTAGCCAAAAATTTGCGACAGCATTGCCAAACATTGGCGACAACAATGCGTGAACTTCCCATCTACTAAAGTTACTTGACAAAACATGAATTAAGTAACGCACATATGAGAATCCCAATTTTTGCTACACCCCTTCCCTCCATGATACGCTGATGTCCCAACCACTTTTAAACCGAACAGTTATTACACCTTATTTAATTCGAGATGACGTCATTTTCAAAAAAAGAAAAGAAAATATTACGCACCAAACGCAGTTCAGTTATTTTAAAAAAATCATTTAGCGTAGTTCGGGGATTATATTTTGCGCGCTATCCGGAAATGGAATCAGTCACACCACAAGCAAAATATATTTAAGAGATTGTGAGTTGATGTTTGGGTTCTATTTTCGCATACACGTCGTAGCCGGTGCCATGGCGGGGAAGGCGGCGCCCAGGGCGAAGCCTGAAAAGGTCACCACTAAATATCTCGAAAATAGTGTCACCCGGGGCGAACCAGTAAAAGTCGATGTTCGCGTCTCGTGTCTTTGTGAAGTACGTGGAATTTTATTGTTTAATTCACTATCCAAAGACAATTTTGGCGCCCCCTGACGTTTTAGTCTGGGGCGAGTTCACCCTTCGCCCCTCCCCTCTCTTTCAAAAGTCCCTGCTCGAAACTATAGATAACAAAACAAGTGATATTTTGAGAACCGTCTTTTTTTTTTTTTGGCTTCCGCTATGAAAAAAACCAGGAAATTAAACCTTCAATAACAAGTTTCAAACTATTTTTATCTTGCACCGTTGGCATTTATTACATTTCTAAGAGGTGAGAAGAAAGGCATAAAACATGTTTTGCAAAGGCTTTTGTGCGCCTCTTATTCTTTCTCATGCCTTGAAGTTCGAGTGTGGCTCGTCTGGAACAGGATAAAAAACAACAGCTTGATAAAGAAGCGAAAGGATTTCAGCAGTTCGATGATTAACTTCCCTTTATTGGGTTAATTTAGCCTGTAAACAAGGGGTGTAACTCAAAGTGTGAAGTTCAAAAGTAGCAAAGATACAAATAACAGCGCAATATAGCGGAGCTAAATATATCTTACACAATATTCTTTCAATATAGTAGAGCTTAATATATCTTACACAGTATGCTTTCAATATAGCGGAGCTAAATAAATCTTACCCATTTAGCAATATGCTGCTACTAATGAGCTTAATTACTACTTCAATAATATACCAATTATGTTTCTCATTTCTTAGACAGGTAAGATTGTGTGAACAGCTTATTCTAATGGTTTATTTCAATAAATCGAAATTAGTCCTTTTCCTTGAATAGCCTACACTTAATATTATAACGATGTATATTTAGATAAAATCTCAAACTAACAAATCCATAAGAAGTGCAATACTTTCAGATTATGTTAGTTTCTCCTAATACACACGGACCTACATATTTCACTAAAAGTCTTCTCAAATTATTGCATTAAATCATTGAAACAATTCGATAAAGTATAAGAATTAAGCTTGTAATTACTGCAGGTCTGTATTCAATTGTATGAAAGGTTGCACATATCATAGAATTTTTTTTTAAATTCCCTTTTTGAAAGGAATCTAGAATCTTCACCAAATAAAGAGAATTTAACATAATAATAGTGTAGACTTGAACGTCCTACCCTTTTCTCGGCATGTTCAATCCTCACCATCTGATAAATAAACTATTTTAATTAACTCCCTATAGGTGTCACCCAAAACAGGTGCCCCAACACAAAAGATGAAATTGTGACGCACATATTCTACAGACTACATCGCTCACCTGTGATAGGAGGCAAAAATACGCCCGTTTATTAGTAGTCTACCAAGCAGGTTTTCAAACGAAATGTTTCAATTCAAGAAAATTATGTAAACACACGTCCAGGAGTTGTCCTACGCTCACAGTGTGTACACACCTTTCACAGGTAGACTGCCAACATACAGCAGCAACAGCGTACTGTTATTCACAGAGCGAACACAGACACGCCTGGGTGACTCAATCAAATGTTTTTACAGCCACATTCTCAACAAGAAAAGCCTTGTAGAAGTCGGCGCCCTTGCTGAATGAAGCGCTTGCGACACGTCCGATAAGGTGCAGAAATGCCCCCCCCCCAGCCCTCCCTCGCCCCCTCCTCCCCCTTTGTTATGAAACAGTTCTTGTGGTGGTGAAGACGCACAGCTAAAAGACTGTGCTGGTGGTGCACATAGAACAGTGTTGCGCTCAAGTTACCCTTATTATTTTGTTTTCAAATTTTATTATTCAATGTAATTTCGTTACGGGTTATGCTTCCCGTTCTTTCAATATCTATTTATAGTGTAAAATCCAAGTAATTTGTGGACTGACTCAGATATGAAGAGTATAGTTGTACCCTCTGGGTTGGACTAATATTATCAGATGAATGCATTAGACTTTAGAGTTAGACATTATTTTGTAAAATTATTCAACCAACATTTCTAACTTTTAATATTGTTGGAACAAACTTTCGAATTTTTTTTTAAAAAAACGCCTTCCACATGCTTTTTATAAATATATTTGAGCATATTTCCTATTTTAAATTATATGATGAAATGTTGTTGATAATCGTCAGAGCCAGATTGTATGCTCGTCATTTTGGGCGCAGTGAGTGACAGTGCCAAGGGGAAATAAAATGTATAGGACCTATGTAAAGTTAGGCTTGTGTTCTTGTGTGTAATTTAGGGTTGTGTGCTTGTATGTAAGTGTACTTGTATGTAAGTGAGGGTTGTGTACTTGCATGTAAGTGAGGGTTGTGTAATAAAACTGTATTTAAGTTAGGGTTTTGTACTTGTATGTAAGTTAGGGTTGTGTACTTTTATGTAATACTACGTACTTGTAAGCAATTTAGGGATGCGTAATTGTGTGTAATTTAAGGTTTTGTACGTGCATGTAAGTTTATGGCTGTGTACATGTATGTAATTTAGGGATGTGTACTTGTATGTATTTATGTGTACTTGTGTGTAATTATGTGTACTTGTATGTAATTTATGTATGAGTACTTGTAAGTAATTTAGGCATGTGTACTTGAATATAATTTAAGGATGTGTACATTTATTTTTTAGGGATGTGTACTTGTATGTAAGTGAGGGTTGTGTAATAAAGATTTACGTAAGCTAGGGTTGTGTGCTTGCATATAAGTTAGGGCTGTGTACTTTTTGTAAGTTAGGGATGTGTACTTTTTGTAAGTTAGGGATGTGTACTTTTTGTAAGTTAGGGATGTGTACTTTTTGTAAGTTAGGGATGTGTAATTTTTGTAAGTTAGGGATATGTACTTTTTGTAAGTTAGGGATGTGTACTTGAATGTAATTTAGTGATGTGTACATGTATGTAATTAGGGATGTGTAATTGTATGTTATGTAATTTAAGGATGTGTACTTGTATGTAATTTAGGCTTGTGTGCGTGTATGTAAGTTAGGATTGTGCACTTGTATCTGCCTTTGAGCCGAATGGTCCATATCTTTTTTTTTTAGGGGAGGGGTGGTCAAAATAAATATCGGTTGGTCATAACCCCCACCTTCCCCCCCCCCTCGACTAAATATATTAGGAAAAGATATATGGAAGCTTTTTTTTCAATTTTCAATTAAATTTCGAAGCAATTCCAGATCTTAGTTGAGCTTTTATAGAAGTTAATTTGTTTAGGTTTAGAAAATGTCATTTCTCAATCTGCATTTCCCACAATTTTGTATAAATAAGTCCCCAAAACAATATGTTTGGAATTATATATTTAGTGTCAGCTTAGCCTTCTGATGATTTGTTGTCTCTGTCTGAGAAAAATAATAATAATAAGAGGGTTCATCAACTTAATCATCTTAAAAAAATTGTTTACTAACAGATGTTAATTAACTGATTCTCTGCCTTTCGATTTAATTTCATATTTTGTACATTTTAATGACGTAATACGTGATACGTTCTGAAGGCTGCAGTTCGTTTTTCTGACCAGTTCACCTCAAACACATAAAAAAAATCTTAAGTAATCTCAAAATTCTGTTTAATCCATACGCATCAATAACATAGTTAAACAATTCTGAGACGACTCGATGGCTTCAGTGCACCAGTGCACCAAAATAGGCATTGGCGCCCGCATTATGGGTCAAGGAGGGTCATATGACCCCCTTAGAAAATATAATGTTATACTAAATATACTAATATATTAATATTTGCACTTTTTCTATAAGAATAATAAATAGTTTATCTAAAAATAAATCGTATTTCTTTGCATATGTCACACATTTCCAGGTCTGAGAAAGGAAACTATGGGTGCAGGTACCGTACTAAATTACAATAGATGATGGAGTCGTTAACCTGATATCGGTAGCGTTTATGGTAGTACAGGGAAAACAAGATATCTTGGGAGGCAGAGAGGCACCAGGGGGGCAGTGTCGGAACGGGTATCGCGAATGAGTTCGAGTAATGAGTTTTGTAGTTAGCTGGTAAACGAGAAATATGACGACCATGTGTAGCGTTAGATTAATTATCAGTGATAGAAAGGAATCTCAAGTGTGTACAGACATGGGCTAGGCGACGGGGGTAAGGGATCGGGAGAGTGTTGTGTTTAATTAGGTAGCAGAGAAGCCCGTTCTTATGGCTCGCTGACAGAAAGAGCTCTCACTGTGTGTCCCATTACAAACAGTTTAAAGATGCCAAAAACCTAGATTTAGTTATTCACATAAAACCTATAGTGTTGACTAAGCCTATTTTTATTTATACTGCTTATATAATGAATAATGAAATGGGGCCCCGGGCCCCAAAGGACTGTTATTGTATGATTTCAGCATCCTTTATTGTTTGAATATGAATAATCAAGTGCATGTGTACTAAGTTTGGTCAAGATCCATCCATTCATGTAGGAGAAGTTCTTGGTCATTTTATTTATGAAGATCATATAAGGAAAACATACTAATTTAGGGCCTTAAACTGAATGTAATAACAAGTTCTAGCCCCCTATCCAACAATACATGTAGAAAAGTCTGCGGGAAAAAAACAACAAACCAATTGTCACTATATATATATATGATATTACCAGTATAAGTGCGTAGTTTGTTGACACCCCCCCCCCAAACAAAATTTTTGCTGGCGTCCAATAATGTAGCAAACATCTAAAGACAAACGGTAGCAAACCAATTTATTTAATAATATCGTTCATCCGATAGTGGTAAACGCTGGATACTGCAAGTCCACCTTGAGAACTATGGAAGGCGCACTTTCGCTTTTGCTGGCCCAAATATCTGGGACGGCCTTCCTGTCGTGAGTGTCGCTCTCGGAAACAGCCAAATACTGCAGTCTTTAAAAAATGAGTTGAAAACACATCTTTTTCGCACTCACCTGCTGGGGTGATGTAGTCTTCCTCCTGGTTTCCAAGGAGCTTGCTCATATTCCTTGATGCAGATTGGCTTGTATTTTCCATTGGCTTGTATGTGGATTTTGTATTGTTGCTTTTTGTATTTTATTGCGCTTCGACCCTGTTTCCGGCTACATTTCGTTGTCTAGGGTTTATTGATGCATGTGAATTATTTATTACGCCTATGATTATTACTACTATGTCCTGGTACGCCCTAGATCACCAAACACACAACAACGTCCATGAATATTAGACGTTTCATAATATAATCCTTTATTCCTCATAAACACATGCAGTATTAGCAAGAGTCACTAATCCTTTAGAAGCACAAAATCAAATCCTTATTAAACAGGTATGAAGTAACCTCTCACTACCACGGTGTTCATCACGATCTCCCTCTATCACACAGCCCTCGTTCATGAACCTCCTCATAACTCTTGTCTCACGCCTTGTATACACTCACTTGTTTATTAGTATTTCTTTGTCATTAAATTACCATTTAGCCATAATAATACAATTCATGACATGGACCAAAAAGTGTTCACACTAACAACAGTGATTCTCATACAAGCTCTCACCATCCATGAACAACGTTTCATACCAAAACTTCAAGCTACTAAATCTAAACTTTTCATACCAAAACTTCAAGCTACTAAATCTAAACTTTTCATACCAAAACTTCAAGCTACTAAATCTAGTTCACAACAGACCCTTAAATGTGGTTGGCGCATGTTTAAATGAACTTTACTATTATTATTAATATTCATTGTGCATATATTTTATCTTTAAGAAAATTCGAATTAAAAACAAACAATAATCAGTGTGCTGCTTGAAAATCGAATACAGCGTAAATTACGTTTATATTTTAACTATTCAGTTGGTAATGTTTTCTCAACTGGCACACAATGGGATTTTTAAAAAAAAATCTTGAGATGAAGCTAATAATTCTCAGTGAGACTTTTAGACTGTCATGTTAAATAATATTTAATGAGAAAAACATAACGCTAATCTTTGAATCTTTGGGGGAAGCTTTAGAAATCTCACGAGGCAGAAACTTGTAAAATTCTTGAACTCTAATGCCCAAATTATATTTATATGTAAATTGTTTCACACTAAAGTAAAATTTAAAGAAAAACTGTAAATTGTATCCAGGAGCAACGACATTTTTAGATCAATTTTGAAATTATTTCTGGCAATGTGTTAACACTGTCATGCAACAGGCCCTAACTGATTTTTACTTTGAAATAGAAAGTTGCCTGTGATCAGCTAGATCTGTTAAGATAACAATATTACCATTACAACCAAAGTGATAAAAGCACTATATTTTGTTAATTTGCAAGATTTTACTATATTTTTTTAATGAAAAAACGTGCCATCCCTAAATGATGGGGTTCCAACTTTGTGACGATCTATTATGTGGGTGTCTAAATTTTTCTATTAATTTTCGACGATGGGGAGAGGAGGTCCAAATCAGCTTATGAAAGGTGACGTCATTAATGAATGCCCTCCTCCCCAAGCCATTTCAACCCACACCTCCCTTTTTTAAAACTCGAAAACCTACTATTCATCAATGACATTTAGTCTTTGGTCATCAATGTAATTTAGCCATATCATTGGGAGATTCATTAAGTAACAATTAATATATTTATTTGAAACTAATGTTTGAGAATTTAAGGCCCAGCCATGAGAGTATGAGTCTTGGGTCTCCCCCCCCCCCCCCCCCCTTTTTCCTCTTTTTTTTATTCGGCACATTGTTTGTGAGATGGAATGAATACACATGGCGATGGAAACAGAAAACCATATTATCAAAGACATTTAATTAATTAGTGTAATAAAAATATATAATTGTATAATCAATTTACTTTGTAATATTCAATTTTGAAATGGAGAAAAAAAACTAGCGCAAAGTTTAGATAAAACCTTTGAAAAATGGATCAAATTTAGGACGGGCGCTGTACTGCTAGCTAAATATGGGAGTTTACTCTTTGCAGGTAAACAAACATGGCGGAAGAAGGCGGAGCAGATACCCAAAACGGATCACCGGTGGTTAAATTAAATGCATTATCGTTTGATATCGATGAGGTAGCTCAGAAAATAGTTACCATTATTTAAACCTAACAAAACCGTTATAATTAATTCAATGGAAATTAATTTAATTTTGTTACATAGTCATTACTACATGATAAGCGATGGTAGACAGCCATCATTCATTGCATTCAAATACTGATACTGAAACTGAATTATTGAATTGACGGTCCATAACTTGTGACACTATAGTATAGTGAATGATAGTGCAGATAGTATAGTACGTAACACAGTCTTTGACCTCTTTGATACCTCTCATATTATTATTTAATAGTTATTTAATTAATTTTTAAAATTAGGCTTAAATTGGTTAAAGTGCAGTTCAGGTGCGTATATTATTTCTTAACGCATTTCGTTTTTTAACCAAGTAAACTTACATGTATTCTTTATTAATTAAATCCAGGCAGTAAAAGTTAACTAATGCTGAATTTTTAAGCCCTTTTTTTCTTTTTATTTGATTTCTAAAGCGTCTTTAAACATCCCCCAACCAATGTTACATAGCCCCATTTGTTTTGTATTTTTTTCTGTCACCCTGTGGCCAGATTTTTAACCACCTGTAAGTTAGTATGGTAAATGAAATTTACAAGTTCACAAAAAAGAATGAAATACTGGAGGACAAAAAAAAGGGTTTGGATTTTTGGGGGGTGGGGGGGGGGTGTTTGAACCTTATTAGATGTTCCGTTTAGAGATATGGGCCAAATATTCATGTGTTTTTTTATTATATGAGATGTATAATTATAATTCCAAACAAAGGCTCCTGCTTGGGTGAATGGATTTAGATCAAACTTATTAGACATACAATTGATTATCCATATTCAAATACCGGTACTGAAGGGTAATGAACTCATAATTTTAATTTTTTTTCGTGTCCCAACTGCGTCCCTCGTGGCGGCGGCGCTCGTGATGGCATTCAGAAATGAACATTTTTTAAAAACCCTTTAGCTAACATTTTAAGGGGCCTGTAAAAAACACATGAATGTTTTTTTTTTTAATTCTAACCTTAAAAAAAAAACATTCATAAAATAGAATCCGAAAGGTATCCCGATCCCCCGTGGGATCTCTTCCCAGTTGTGATTCCAGTCCTCAGTATGGGATCCTGCTCCTGAAGGGATCCTGTACTCAGCGAGATCCTGATACAATAAAATCCCGTTTCCCGATGTGATCCCTATCCCGGAGGCATCCCAAACTCATTCGGGATCCTGATGGGATACCGTTACCGGTGGGAATCTCAAGCACATTGGAGTCCTGACCTTGGCGAAGCCTATCCCGATAGGATCCAATTTCCCGGCGTGAACCAGAACCCGGTGGGATCCAGTTTCCCCGATGAGATCCCATACCCTTTGGGTTCCTGTTCTCCATGGGATCTCTTTTCCCAGGGCGATCCCGTTCCAAGATTGGGTCCTGTTCTCCGGTGGGATCCCGTTCCTCGATGGATCCTGTTCTTCAATGGGATCTGGTTTCACGATGTGATCCTATTCCTGGTTTGACCCCATTCTACGATGAGATCCCGATTAAGCCGCGAGATCACATTCATGGGAGTATCTATTCTCTGTTGTGATACTGTTACCAGACTGGATCACGTTTTCTAAGTTTGATCCCGTTTCCCGTTCGGATCCTGTTCCTCGGTGTGATCACGTTCTCAGAGGGATCCTTTGTATGAATTGTTTTGGCCCATTTTGGCTAATATCCATCAACACAAGAAGCCTTCAACTTCAATATCTATATAGCTTATGCCATAATAATGGACGATTACTTTGGAAATTTCTGGTGTAGGCCCATGTCATTAGTGTCTGTGTCATAGCTTGGGTGGTGGGGGTGGGCTGGAGCGTGGGGGTAAGCTTATGACACGGACGATCGGCAATACGCACGCCCCCCCCCCCCACCTTATTTTCCCCTCAGAGCGCTCGGAATATACTGATAGACCATAGAAGGGAAGCCTTGGTTGGTGGTGGGGCGGGGGGGGGGGGGGGAAATTATAAGTGGATTACCGACCAAGTCAGCGGACGCACACGTCATCATTGTCCTGGAGTGTAGCTACTGGAAAGTGGGGGGGGGGGGGGGAGAAGGGTATTTATTTGTATTAATGTGTGATCATGCGTCCCATTTTTTAAACATTTGTGACGATGCAGAAATGGGGGAAATCGGCCATGATAGCGTGAGGTCATTAAGCAAATACGTTGCCAGTGATTTGTGGGGTCCAATTTGAAGGTGAGGGCTGGTGATCATATATAATAAGGCGGACTCATTTTCCGTTATTACTAGTAGTGGGATCGCTTAGTTCAAAATGGGTTTGTTTGTTTGTTCCACAAAGGCTTTTACATGGCATGTTGGATCTTGACCAAACTTGGCACATATATCCATCATTATCCGGCGCGGGCGCAAGAACGCTTAGAGCTCTATTCCTAGAGCCAGGCAGTTTAAGGTCGGTGATGGATTACAGCATGCCAGTCCAATCCTTTGCAAGCAAGGCCGCATTGGAAAAGTTGGGCCAAATCCAGAATCAGGCTCTGAGACTCATCAGTGTCGCATTCAGGACCATACACCCAGCTGCTGTAGAGGTCTTGGCCAATGTAGAACAGCTAGAAATAAGGAGGGAAAAAGCTATACGAAGTACCGTACCGTCGGCTAAACGAGAAGGAACCGTCGATCCAGATACAGAACAACTGAATGGCGGGCAGGCGACTAAAGAGATCCTCTTTCATGCAACAGTTCGTGTAGTTGGAAAGGACAGTCGACCTGCCCCAAAATAGAGAACGTCTGACCATAATCCCAGTCAATCCACCATACGCGGAACCCTCACGTCCCTCCATACATTTGGCCTTGGCGGATGCAGCAGTGACAAAGCGTAGACCTGAACATGTTCGGGAGGCGGCTGCCCTTGAGATCATGGCTATATACAGTAGAACCCGGTTATGTCGACGGCAAAGGGGTATGCCAAAAGGCGTCGAGATAACCGAGGATCGAGATAAACGAAAACCAATATGGCGGCAATATATTAACATGTGCTTGAAATGTCTTTATATACATGATGTGCGTTAATAAATGAGAATGTACATGCACGTGTTTTTGGAGTTTTTTTTTTACACAACAGCGTTGCCGTTATTTGTTTGATGAAGCGATCGGCATGCTATAAAAATGTACATACATGTTTGTTAACAACATGTTCGCAGTTATCGTATGCTCGTATACTCAGTCGCGGAGCAAGGGGGGCAAGAGGGGCATCATGCCCCGGGCGCTACTCACAAAGAGGCGCCAAATAGTATATTTTACATATAATATTGTATGGTTTTCGAATAGGGGGGCGCTAAAAAGGTATTGTGCCCCGGGCGCGAGTTAAGCTCGCTCCGCCACTTCGTATACTATTGCTTTGGGTTTTCATAAAAAGATCGCTGTAGTGGTAATATTTAACATGACATAGTCACAACACACTGTAGTCCGCCAACACGTCTTTCCGTGCTGTGACGTCATTATTTCGATCGGCGGAACCAACCTTCCCCCACCCGCAGATAGCTAGTTCACTGTGACACACAAAGCAACAATATGACCATCACGATCAATACGATACATTGCGGTGATATTTTTATAACCTTTGACACACCTACCAATCCCCCTACCCATGGCCGGCCTTTGGCCATTGCAACCCATGCGACCGCAATGGGCCCCGCACTTTCATAGGCCCCGCCCCGAATTTATTTTCTAGTAAAAATCTTAATTTTCACTTATTATCCTTATTCCTACCCAGACTGGGCCCCGCGCAATCCGTTTCGCATAGGGCCCCGCAATTGTTAGGGTCGGCCCTGCCCCTACCCATGTGTCTCGTATGCCACAAATTTCCTTGACAACCAACAATGCACTGCTAAGATGGGATTGTCGATACAAACGCGAAATACAGTAGTGAGATGGTGAAGTTGCATCGATAACTAACTTTTCAAAAGCTGGCGATTGGTCACGGGGATCGAGATAACCAACGTTAAGTGGCAAATTTGGTCATCTTTTGTGCTCGAGATATTAGGGTTCGGCGACATAAAAGAATCGACATAACCGATGAGAAAATGCTAAGACAAAGAGAGAATTTGGCGGTTCCACTTCAAAAGCGTCGACTTAATAGGGTTGGCGAATTAACCGAGGTCGAGATTAGCGGGTTCGACTGTATTTGAAGGAGATCAGTTGAGACGATACAGTTAACATTTGAGAGACATCATCATGGCTGGTAGACCTCGCGCACCAACAGAGATTGTGCCTGCTCACACCATTATTCCAATGCGGGTAAGAAATGAAAGTTTTAACATGGATTCATTGCTACCCGAACTGACTGACAATACAGAGCGTCCAAATGGGCCGCTATGAACACTGACACACTTCAGGGATTCGGTTCTGTGGTAAACTGACAAACCCTGGAGACTACAACCCAAATTAAAGTTGATATCCCGGACCCAATCCTTAACAACTTAAATGTGTCCTTCTTAGTTTTGTATCGGCTATCTAAGATAAATTTTTATATTTCTAAGAGTTATATACTTTTTGAGATATTTAAATCAAATAGGTTGGGAACCCCCCCCCCCCCATGAATGAATGTGAAAACTCTCTTAATTACTAAATATTAAAATACCCTATAACGATGGAGACTTGTAAATATACTAGAGTATAGCGAATAAACTCCCCTTCCCAACTAGATATCCTTTATAACTTAATTCACTAGGGTTACCGAGATATAAATTATTTAACTTATTTCTAAAGCACACATAGTGGCTCCCACTATTTAAGTATTCTAATTCTACGCGATGAGGGAGAGCCGCCGGTCAGCCTGAATGGGGTGAACTTGACCAGAGGTCAACATTCTGATCCCGTGTTGGACGAGATCAAATTTCAATACAGTGTTGGTGTTGGGCGCGATTTACAAAGCAGGGCCTACACTACCACAGTTAATTAAACTATTAAACCCCAGTTACTTCACAAAGACAAGGGGCGCTAAAAATAGCCCCGGTACGCGATCCCATCGGGTAACAGGACCTAATCGGGATCCGGTTTCCCATTGAAGGAGAGGTTCCCATCGAGAAAAGGGATCCCACCCGAAAACGGGATCACATCGGGAACCTAGTGCGACCGGGATCGTGATCTATCATCTCACTGGGAAACGGGATACCACCGGAAAACGGGATCCCGACGGGATCGGAGTCCAACCGGAATCGGGATCCCATCATGACCCCTCCAAGCAACGGGACCCCACCGGATCGGGAACCCTACGTGACCGGGATCGGGATCCCACCAGAATTGAGAGCCCACCGTAAAATGGGATCCCGATCATGATCCCTCCACGAAAAGGGATACCATTGGAAAACGGGATCCGAATGCCGAATCCCACCAGTATACCATCGTGGAAAGAAATGTTTACAAAGGTTATTATATGTCTTTTTATAGGAGAGAAATTAATTGTTTTATTTTTTAAATATAGTGACATCATAGTAATATATTGACATTTCGCTTAATACTAATGTGAATTAAAAGGCTTTAGCAAGATTTTTTTTCCGAATGCAGTCCCGTGCACTATGCCGGGTATATTGGCTAGTAAAGTTAAACAATAAACACAAAACTTATTTTAATCATGACACATCCAATTTGGCAACTTTTATAACGTATCTTTTAATACAGAAGAGTTATCCTTGATTTACCACAATGGCACCGTAAAGGACAAAAGATTCAAGAAAATGTATTTTTTTTATCTCGTAAAACTTGTTAAATTGTTGTTTTATTCCAACAAAAAGATGATATTTTATTTTTAAAAATACTTTTATAAAGAATTATCATAAGTTTACACTAAAAAATACGAAATACGATCAGAAATAATATACGCACCTGAACTGCACTTTAACCTTTAAAATTTAAATTACATTTATTAGTAATAATATTTTAGTGTTAGACTAGGTCTAAGGCTAGGTCAGGGGTGGGCAAACTTGTTGTGCTGAGGGCCACATTGACATATGTAAAACTATTTGGGGGCCGCATGTATATTATGTCCAATTTTTACGTGTCGATAAACATTTCTCTATATTAAAAATCGCATTTTAGCATTACAAATACAAGACAAAAGTCAAGGACTGTTTTTATAAAATTGAAAATTAGAAAAATTTTGATACAAAATGTTATAAACAATTATAACGGTACATGAAATTCTGTAAAATTCAACAATGTGACTTAAAAACAAAGAGTTTTTTTTTTAAATTAATAAATGCCTCAGAGGGCCTGCATAAAATCAAATGCCGGGCCGTAGTTTGCCCACCCCTGGGCTAGGTCCTTTATATATATATATATATATAATCATGCTGTTTCAGCCCATAACTTTAAAAATATTTATATTATATTATTAATTAATGATTATGAAATTTACTTTAGACTTGGAGACTTAGACGATTCAGTGCTTTTAGTCTATCACGATTTGGCCTTGGGCTATACTTATTGCAATGAATACTTAATTTGAGTTTGAGCCCTCTATAATATTATCTCATGTCTTAGCAGCAGTGGTGCTGCAAGGGGTTTGCATTGGGGGGGGGGGGGAAGTGCAGTCCACCACAGATGGCACTTTTTTCTTTATATATATGGGCACCATTTTTGGTTAACTGCAGCTGCAGAGTTTTTTCAGGGTAGGGGGCAACAAAAAAACTATGCCACTGCTTAGCAGCAGCATTAAAAATGTATATAATATTTCTCTTTTACAATGTCATCTTTTGTCTTAGCTTGATGACTCCGAGTTTGACATTCCTAAAGTTGACAATGTTCCTACTTTGGAGAGCATATTAAATGAAGTAAGTAGTCAGTAGGTGTATATTACGGACCGTTATAGATGGAGAATTTAATCTCTGTTGTTTTGTCTAGGGCTCGTTCTAAAAACAGTCCATAATAAAGGACGATACCAAAGGTTAAAAATAATAACAAATAAAACAACAATTAAGGCCAGAGCTAATTACAATTAATAACTTTTTAATTTGTGAACTTCAATTAAATAATAACAGCAAGAGAAATATAATTAAAATTATAAACTTACAGATTTGCTGGTACCGGTACTGTATATAAAAATACAATGAGCACAAAATTGTACGAGGAAATGAAAATCTCTACACACAACAAAGTATAATGACACACAGCATGCCTCGTAATCAAGGAAAGGAAAATCTCTCCCGTCATTTATTCTTATCCCTTTTATACTCAGTTTCAGATGATCATTCTGGAAAAAGGAATACGCAGTCTTACTGCTTCTCGCATTCTCTAGATCGTTCGATCCTGTTCCACAGAAACGGACGATAGTAAACAAAAGTATCAACAAAGGGATATTTTTTTCTAGCCGCCCCAACACAGGACCGACTCGAAAGAGGTCATGCACGTGGAAGGCGGGCAAAGCGTCTTAAAATATGTCATCCCTTATAACACCTCCCCTCTTAAAAGAAAAAATTTCATTTTTCGAAAAATGGAATTCTTTTCCATTAAACAAGTACAAGAAAATAAACTTCTTACTTTAAAAAAAATATTAAACAAGATTCTTTATAGCTTATAATCAACTACATAATTTTTTTGTGCAGAGAAAATTAATTTCTGGACAAAGTATCAGCAATCACATTATCTTTGCCTTTGATATGTTTTATGTCCAAATTATATTCTTGTAAAAATAGACTCCATCTTAACAATCTTTGATTTTTGGAGACCATCTTATTCAAAAATGTTAAAGGATTGTGATCAGTAAAAACAAGTACTGAATGTAAGGAACAACTGACATAAAATCAAATTGTTTAGAGCAAGAATTAAACCTAAACATTCTTTTTCTACAGTGGAATAATTTTTCTGATGGGCGTTAAATTTCTTTGAAAAAATAACAAACAGGATGATCCACACTGTGGTCATCTTCTTGAAAAAGAACTGCACCAATGCCAACATCACTGGCATCTACAGCTAATTTAAACTGTTTGTTAAAGTCTGGTGCAATGAGAACAGGAGCATTAGCTAGTATTCTTTTAATGTTTTCGAATGCTTCCTGACTGGCATCTGACCAATGAAATTTTGCATTTTTCTTTAACATATTACTTAGGGGAGAAGCAATAACTGAGAAATTTTTGCTAAATTTTCTATAGTAACCTGCCATTCCCAAAAATCTCATTAACTGTTTTCTAGTAGTGGGTGGTGGAAGTGCTGCAATAGCATTTATTTTAGCTTGAACAGGCTTTACATGACCTTGACCCACTATGTGACCTAAATATTCCACAGTTGCATGACAAAATTCACACTTATTTAAATTTACAGTTACATTTGCCTGCAAGAATTTTGTAAATAGAGATCTTAATTGATTTACATGTTTGGAAAAATCTTGACTGTAAATAATTACATCATCAATATAGGCGCTGCAATTTTCCTGGTCAGCAATAATGTTGTTAACTAGACGTTGGAATGTAGCTGGGGCATTTTTCATTCCAAACGGCATTACTTTATATTGGTATAAACCATCTGGAGTACAAAAAGCAGAGACTTCTTTTGCTCTGTCAGTTAGAGGAACCTGCCAATAACCTGATAGTAGGTCTATCTTGGTTACATATTTTGCATCGCCTATTCGATCTATAAGATCGTCTATCCTTGGAATCGGAAAGGAATCAGACTTTGTAACTGAATTCACTTTCCTGAAATCAGTGCAAAACCTGTAACTTTTGTCAGGCTTTGGGACTAAAATACATGGAGAACTCCAGTTACTAGAGCTTGGTTCAATTATATCATTTTCAAGCATGTATTTTATTTCAGATCGGATTACTTCAAGTTTTTCCGGATTGACCCTATAGGGGTGTTGCTTGACCAGAACTGCGTTGCCAATGTCAACATCATGTACAGCAATGTTGGTTTTATTAGGGACATCAGGAAAAAGTGAAACAAAATCTGCAATAACAGACTTGATAACATTTTTTTCCGACAAAGACAAATGTCCAAGTTTCTGATCAATATTGGCCAGTATTTCTGAATTTTTAAGTTTGTAATGACCAACTTTTTCTGGGACACTGTCAAATATTTCAGTAACATTTACTTTAGGTACTGAAGTTACAGTTGAGATTGTGTTAACATTAGTTTCTGAGGATGGACAATCGTCATCACATTTTCTTTCTACATATTCTTTTAACATGTTAATGTGACATAACTGTTTCTTTCTTTTACGATCAGGTGTTAACACAATGCAATTTAAGTCATTAAGTTTGGACTCAACTACATAAGGACCAAAATATCTAGCTTGTAGTGCCTGTCCTGGTATTGGCAAAAGTACAAGCACTTTGTCCCCTGAAGCAAACTGTCTGAATTTGGACTTTTTGTCATACCAAACTTTCATTTTGGATTGAGAATCCTTCAAATATGACTTAGCCAAATTAACGGCATTAAAAAGTTTAGTTTTAAACTTTAGGACATAGTCCAAAAGTCCTTCAGTGGGTGTCGATGACATCCACGTGTCTTTTAAAAGTATAAGGGGGCCTCGAACCGTATGGCCAAACACTAGTTCGAAGGGGCTGAATCCAAGTGATTCTTGAACTGCTTCTCTTGCGGCGAACAGTAGCATGTTGATCCCTTGATCCCAGTCTTTCTCTTGTTCTAGGCAGTATGTTCTCATCATGTTCTTTAATGTCTGATGGAATCGCTCAAGTGCTCCCTGCGACTCAGGATGATACGCACTCGACAAGCAGTGTTCTATACCCAATTGGTTCATCACTTGTTTGAATAGTCCAGCCTTGAAGTTGGTTCCTTGGTCAGACTGTACAGACTTCGGAAGACCAAACAATGTAAAAAACTTCGTCAGGGCTTTGACGATGTTCGGAGTCTTGATATTGCGAAGAGGAATAGCTTCTGGGAACCTTGTTGATGCACACATGATTGTCAGCAAATATTGGTGACCTGATTTTGTCTTTGGCAGAGGCCCAACGCAGTCTATTATGACGCGACTGAAAGGTTCTTCAAACGCTGGAATGGGTTGAAGAGGAGCTGCTGGTATCTTCTGATTTGGTTTCCCTACCATTTGACAAGTATGACATGATCTGCAGTAGTCCACCACATCGTTCTTGATTTTGGGCCAAAAGAAGTGTGACGTAATTTTGTGATATGTCTTGTTCACTCCCAAATGGCCTGAAAGTGGTGAATCATGGGCTAAGTTGAGGACTTCGTTCCTGAAAAGTTCAGGAACTACAATCTGGTAAACAATCCTCCATTCTTCATCAGCCTTGGCATCTGGAGGTCGCCATTTCCTCATAAGTATGTCATCTTGCAAGAAGTAACAAATATGAAATTGCTCAGCTTCTTCTTTGGTCATAGCGTTCTCTCGAAGTTTAATGATTTCTGGATCATTCTTCTGCTCTTCAATGAGCTGTGTTCGAGTTGTTGTTTTGTGACCCTTTGATTCTTCATTCAGTTGGGCAAAAAAGGTCGTTCCCAGATCAATTTCAGATTGGATTTTATTACTTTTTAATGAACTCTCTTTTTCGGAGATCTTCAGACTCATTGCCCTGGTAACAGCACATGCTGTATATATTTCTGGATCTTCTTCTGGAGATTCCATGAGACAGGGTTCTTGAGTTATGATGGGTTCGGCTATCACCTTCCCACCAGCTAAGTCATTGCCTAGCAACAACGAGATGCCATCCAATGGTAATGTTGGTCGGACACCTACAACCACAGGTCCGGAAACTAGGTCTGATTTGAGTTGGATGAGATGTAGAGGTACATCAATACATCCTAGTTCTACGCCTCTCAACAGTATGTTGCTTCCAGTAGCAGTAGATGCAGATAAGGGAAGTATACCTTCTAGTAATAAGGACTGTGAAGCACCTGTATCTCTTAGGATTTTGATTGGTCGTAGACTGGAAAAATCACCTGGCAGTGATACAAATCCTTCCGATATGAAAGGCATGAAGTCTTGTATGACATCAGTATTTTCTGATGTAGAATTGTGGACCTTGGTAGGCAAACTCTTGTTGGAGTCTTGAGAACATTCGGCTAGGGTAGAGGAAGTAAAACTCTGTGTAGAGTCGTCAAAACTTGCAATCAAGTCCTCGGTAAGACGCCCTCTGGAGGTAGACCTCTTCTTGGAGCAAAAGGATCTTGGCGACAAGCTCATAAAACTCGCAGTCGAAGCAGGAACTTGGCTGGAGTCGGTAAAACTAGCCTTATTGTTCATATTGAAACTCTTTAATGAGTTGTGACAAACCTCTTTGAAGTTTGTATGGACATCTGGAGAGCCAAAACTTTTGACTTTTGAAAATGTGTTTCCAGATGTATGACGAGACGTACAAGCAGAGACTTTATGTGGTGTACCAGGATGTGTGGTCTTCTCAGTTCTCTTCTTGAGTTTCCAACACTCATCCCTCGTATGTCCTTCCTTTTTACAGTAGGCACATGTGTCTTTTGCACTCGTTTCTTTTGTACCGGGCTTATGTGGTTTTTGCGGAGGTTTGCTGTAAGTCGATGGTGTTGCCTTGTTTTGCCTGTCTTTTCTGGTGTCAAATGGGTTCTTTGAGAGTTGATGTGAGATGGTGAGAGTCATCAGCTAACACTGCTGCCGTATGTGCGTCACCTTCACCACGGTCTGCAATATGTGTTCGTACTTCTTCACGAACACAATTCTTAAACTCTTCCATCAGAATTAGGTTCTTGAACTTTTTGAAGTCTGTGTCAGTGTTCGTTGCATGCAGCCATTTATCCAGGAGTCGTTCCTTTTCCCGGAGGAACTCAACGTGAGTTTGGCCATCCCGTTTCCACAGCTCCCTAAACTTTTTACGATATGCTTCGGGGACACATTCATAAGCCTTAAGTATTAAGGATTTAACAATGTTATAATCCCCACGCTGTTCTGCGTTCAAGGACATAAAAACTTCGGCTGCCCTGCCAGTCAGAGCCGGTTGCAGTAAGGTAGACCACATGTTTTCAGGAATTTTAAAATTTTGGGCAGTTATTTCAAACTGCAAAATATTGATCCACCTCTTTTTCTGCAAATTTCGGTATTACTTTTGCAAATTTAATTGCATCGCAACCCTGACCGGCTGGAGCCGTGAGTCTATTTTCCATTGCTCCTAAATTGGCCTTAATTTCCATTTCTTTTAGTTTTATTTGTAGTTCTCTATCTTTTTCTTATTGCTCTCTTTTTAGCTCTAGCTCCATTTGCTTAAGCTCTCGTTCTTTTTCTCTCTGAGCATCTAGCTCCATTTGTTTGAGCTTTAGTTGGAGCTCCATACTAGGATCATTCGGCTGTGTCACTGAGGCTAGTTCATCCTCAGACAAAATATCTTCATCCACTAAGTGGACGATGATCATATCACATACTGTCTTTTTTAGCGCCGAATGAGCTACATTAATTCCTAAGTCTTTCACACGGAAAATAGCTCCTTTCTCGAACATTTGTCCAATGCCTCTACTGATGGGTTAACAATATCAAACTCCATTTTGACACAGGCAAATTATAACAATATAAGTTTTATAAATGTTCAAGCTTAGTGAACACACTTATAAAAAATAGAATTTCAAAAATAAATTGCAACTAGCTCTGTTATTGGTATTGTTAAAAAATATGGTATCTTATACTCAATTTAGTCTGAGTAAATTAAAGAAAACAGTGGGTCAAAAATCCTCAAACACTCAATTTATTATTGGTGTAATAATAAATTTATGGATTCAAAAACATCCAAGGACGAGTCACCAAATTTATTTGGGGGGCTTGTGAGAAATAAACAATATGGATTCTATATATCCACGGAAGAGCCCACAATTTATTACGGACCGTTATAGATGGTGAATTTAATCTCTGTTGTTTTGTCTAGGGCTCGTTCTAAAAACAGTCCATAATAAAGGACGATACCAAAGGTTAAAAATAATAACAAATAAAACGACAATTAAGGCCAGAGCTAATTACAATTAATAACTTTTTAATTTGTGAACTTCAATTAAATAATAACAGCAAGAGAAATATAATTAAAATTATAAACTTACAGATTTGCTGGTACCAGTACTGTATATAAAAATACAATGAGCACAAAATTGTGCGAGGAAATGAAAATCTCTACACACAACAAAGTATAATGACACACAGCATGCCTCGTAATCAAGGAAAGGAAAATCTCTCCCGTCATTTATTCGTATCCCTTTTATACTCAGTTTCAGATGATCATTCTGGAAAAAGGAATACGCAGTCTTACTGCTTCTCGCATTCTCTAGATCGTTCGATCCTGTTCCACAGAAACGGACGATAGTAAACAAAAGTATCAACAAAGGGATATTTTTTTCTAGCCGCCCCAACACAGGACCGACTTGAAAGAGGTCATGCACGTGGAAGGCGGGCAAAGCGTCTTAAAATATGTCATCCCTTATAACATGTAAAATAGAAGGATCAGAATAAAATCAGTACCATTAAGCCATTAACATTCACAAGAGCATAGCCCTCCACTCACTATCAATCATTTGTTGGCCATTATAGTTATCAATGTCCATTCAAATTTAGCCATCAGTTTTATTTTTTTGTTTGTTTGCAGTAAAACTAAATGCAGAGTTAACTTATGCATGGAAAATTCCATTTCAATTTTGTGTGATTAATTTGTCTATAAAAAAATTAATGCATACAATTTGTTTTATAGCTAATGGCTAATGATGTCTTCTTTCAGTTGCTTCTTTTTCAAATATTTGAAATATTAGCTTGACAGATTCTTGCTCATTATGGCTGTCACTGGGTACCCAGGTACCTGCCATAGCTTATCTGCCAGGACATTTCTAGGGTTCCCCATTTTAAGAATTAAAAAAAATAATCATAATTCTTTAAATTTTCTAATGGGACCATTGTTATTTAAATCCTCTACTGACTTTAGGGCCCACTGTTGCCTCACGAGAACCTGCATACTACACCAGGCTGTGAAACATCAGGCAGATTGTCTCGCATGATGCTTGTTTGGGCGCCTTGCAACTTAAGTACTGTACATTTGTACTCTAAAATGTACTGCTGTTTAGAGCTGTTTAAAAAAAGAAAAAAATCTACTTTCCATAAGAAGTTACAAGAGTTCAAAGTTCAGCATTGCTTTCTGATCTCAGTATGCTTGACCACATGTTAAGTTTACTAGACTAGCAAGTTAAGATGATGAAACAATCCAACAGATTGAGATAGAAATGATTGAAACGAATGTAGAAATCAATATTTGAAGATATTATTGGTAGAACCGCTCAGTGACTTTGACCATGGTGATGGCCTGTGAACTTAGTAACTCTCTACATTTCCTAAAACTTGTCTGCTTTGCTGGGTAGCTTGGTATCGGCTCTGTGGGTAGACTGGCACCCAGGCAGGGGTTTTTCCAATTTTCGATACCCTATTGCTTAAATCATGCGTGCAATATTCAGATGGTGCATATCTTTATTATTTGATTACTATATTGTAAAATATTTATTTATTTATTTTAAATTTCATGCTTTGATATTGTTTGTCCACTGGAAGAGCGAAATATTTTGACCACTTTAACATCATGGAAGTGGATTAAGAGAGTCGTTAATGGAATTAAGGATTATAATATGTCAACAGGCTGATGATGATTCATCAGTTCTTGGGGAAGATGAAGTCTCCACTCCAGGAACTTCACGGCCTGGTTTTCACCTTCTGCAAGCAGGAGAATCTGGGGAGACTTCATCATTGTCAAGCCAAGACAGTCATGATTCCAGACGTAAAGACAGGTGGGTTTTCTGCTGCTGACTATGTTTAGGTTTTTGAGAAAAATATGGAGCTTTATTTAATTTATTTACTTTGATTGAAGAGCAGGAGTAATACAGTAAATTAATGTGGTTTATGACATTATTTTTGACTTGAAATGTTATAATTTTTAAATTAAATGAAATCAATTTTAACCTGTGTAATTATTTAGATGTAGCGTGTATTGGGAAATTTTTCATGGTAATAGTGCAAAATAGATTTAAGATAATATGTGAACAATTCCCCAGCAAATTTTTAAAAATTGTTTGCGCCATTGATGGCTTACTAGGTTAGAGACATTAGAACTTAAGCTATGTGTATGACATGATTTTCAGAAAAGCTATGTGTATGACATGATTTTCAGAAAAGCTATGTGTATGACATGATTTTCAGAAAAGCTATGTGTATGACATGATTTTCAGAAAAGCTATTTGTATGACATGATTTTCAGAAAAGCTATGTGTATGACATGATTTTCAGAACAGCTATGTGTATGACATGATTTTCAGGACAAAGAAACCTCTGTCAACTGTTCATGGCTCAGTATTAAGACCCAGCAAGTTGAAAAGTGTATCTAACCAACTTCTGTCTGCTGCAGTAAGATACTCTTCAGCAGTAAAGTTAGATAAATAATTACAGTTTTCAATATAATTTGGACTCATTGTTAAGATTATAGACCATGTTATTCTTACAAAACCTTGACATTGATAGGACCCATATATTTTTTTATGATTTCCCCCTATAAGACACAAGAACAAAAACTACACTTACATTCTTTGTGCATTTATTCTAGAGGAAAATAAATATCTTAATACTATAACGTCATCACAAATATACTTTTACTGGTCTAAAAATGTTTATATCCATTCATCACAATCATCTAGCCCAGGCCTGCACAACTCAAAATGAAAGGTGGGCCGTAATACTTTATGAATAACTTGTGTGGGCTGAAAGAAAATCGGACAGGGGGGAAAAGCTATTAAGAAGAAAATAATAATAAAGAATATTTTATTACTTTGCAGGCCGCAAAGTGGGTACTGGCGTGCTGCATGCGAGCCGTATGTTGTGCAGGCGTGATCTAGCCTATAATTTGTTTCACATCCAAATAAAAAGTGTCACCAATTAAATAAATTTTGACTATTATTTTACTATTACTTATTTATTTGTTTTATTTTTGCTTGTTTTTTTAAAAAAAAATTTTAAATAATTTTTTTACAGGATAGAGTTGATGCTGGCATGCCAACTGCTATAGTAAGTGATATTTTATAAGAATCTCTCATCACACAATCTTAAAACAGCAGTATTAAAATTTTTGTATTGCTCAAGATTTGTTTGCACACATGCATCAAATCTTATGAAATAGTTTAGTTACTTTACATAAAACATCCAAGTTTAAGGATATAGTGTATTTTTCATATCTTTCAGGTAGTTTCATCTTTGATAGCCATTGGTACATCTCACGGGCTTGTGCTTGTATTCGGTAATTATTTGTTTTGAAATATTTGGAAACTTTTTTCTAGTTAACAATTTGATACAATTTTATTTTAAATAAATTTATTTATGTTATATTTTTCTTCATTGATGTTAAATTTGTCTTTAAGATAACATAATTGTAGTTTTTTGATGTTATAAGTATGTTTTTATCAACACACAGATCCTAAACAGGTTCTTAAATGGTGCTTGGGCAGCACAGCAGTTGGTGCCCAATATGGGTCTGTCTCTGCCTTAAGTTTCAATAGAGATTGTACACGTTTGATTTGTGGATTTGCAAGAGGCCAGGTTTTACATTATTTCAAACTTTTTTAGGCCATGAAATTAGTATTTTCTTCCTTTGCTTCGTCTGTCCCAATATAGCTGTTTATAGTTGTCTTTGTCCCAATACAGCTGTTTCTAGTTGTCTTTGTCTCAATATAGCTGTTTCTAGTTGTCTTTATCTCAAAATAACTGTTTATAGTTGTCTTTGTCTCAATATAGCTGTTTATAGTTGTCTTTGTCTCAATATAGCTGTTTATAGTTGTCTTTGTCTCAATATAACTGTTTGTAGTTGTATTGTCTCAATATAGCTGCTTATAGTTGTGCAGACCAAGCATTTATTTTTCTATTCAGCTTAACGTCAGTTAAATAGATTCCATTTTATTCATCACTGTTTACCTATTTGAGTTGGCTTTTTTACATTTGCAAATAAAAAACTTAATTTTTAGTCATTTATTTTTTTAATTGCTGTAAAATTTTTGTTTTTTAGCCCCCATTTCATGGATTGTTTAATTATAGTCAATTTCCTTTTTTTTTTCTTTTCCGAGCAACATACTTAGTTATAACTAATTATGATTATTTTTTCCTCTAGATTACAATGTGGGATCTGACAACTGGGAAACTTCTGAGGACAATTTTAGATGCACATCCACCAGGGACAGCCATACTACATATAAAAGTAATTTTAGATTTACTCAAATATATTTTGTGGAAAAACACCAATTACAAAAATAATAGCTGTTGATACACATTTGAAATATGGTGTCAATTTATCATTTTATAAAGGAGAATAGTTTCAAATAGAAACAAAAATTGTTCAATTAAAAATTTTGTAAATCTTACTTTTTAAAAATGAACTCATATATCCTTATTTATGTTAATGGAATAACAGTTCACTGACAGTTTTGTGCTGGCTGTTTGCAGTGACAGCGGTGGATCTGTGTTTGAATTGGAGTTCAAGTGAGACCTTTATAATGAGTCTGATTTTCATTCTATCATGTAACAGTAACAAAGTATAAATCAAATTTAGTTCATGATATTTTCAACTGTATCTAAGGGACATTTTTTTAAAAAGAACATTCACCATGTTGATTGAATGTAAATTTGGGCTTATTTTTATTTCATCCAATTTGTTATTACTTCAAATAATTTTTTTTAAATGTCCCATAAGTTAATTAATTTTTTTTTTCATACATATTAATGTTTTTTCAAAAGAAAGCTAATGATAATCCTTCTTTTTTAAATCTGCCTGTCTATTTATTTAACATCTAAAAAATGTATTTGACATCTATTGCTAGAGGTTATAAATAAATCATTTCCTTAATTTTTCAGGAGACTTATTGGTGTCCGAACATGTGAATCCCAGTGTCTGTTCTCTGGAAGGTAACACAAAAAGAAATGTAATTTATATCAACTAAATAGCTGCTTTGATAAACTACACATTTTTACTTTATTCATAGAGTTATGGACTACAATGAGTCACTTCCTTGTTTTGTCACGTGATACGTACCAGCCATTGGTAGGCTTTCTGCTACACATAACAACAGATAACAGCTGATCAGCCATTGCCATTATCATTAATTTTAAAGCAAAATGTTTGTCTCCATCAGCGCTTCTCCAGTGTTAATTAAAAATTTTACTTTTCAAAATATTCTTGAATACACGCGTTTCTTTAAATGACATTCATAAATGGGACAATAATTATAATTCAGTTATGATTAAAGGAAGAAAGTTGTTTGAAGAAAAATGTGTGCGCGACTAGTGTGTTGCAGACAGTCTAACGGAAGTCTTACTCGTACTTACGCTTATCACGTGACAAAACAATCGACTCATCATAGTCCATTATTAGCTGTTACTGCCACAAAATTATATAATTTCTATCCCTTAAACTCGGTGACATTAAACAACCAAAAAAGTTGATCATTACGCTTGTCAAGGAAAGGGAGCAAGACTTGAAAAAATTGTTCACTAACAACCTGGCACAAAGCCGTCTCAGACAAATGGGTTTAGGTCATCACAACCTGTCACAAAGCCATCTCAGACAAATGGGTTTAGGTCATCACAAAATATATTAGGCTGAAAATTGAAACATACCAGTTGAATATTTCAGTCGTGGAGAAGTGTGCGCCATTGAACCACTGCACATGAACTACACAATAAAAGATCACCCAATGCAAGATGTCATGGTGCTAGCAATGGCTTCCCTTTCAAAGGTATGTCTCGCCTCTATCTCTACATTTGTGGACAACGTAAAAGGCACATTTTATTTTAATTATTCTTTAAAATCTTTAAATAACTTTATTGGCTAAAGTGTTTCATCCCAAATAATAACTTGATATGAAAAGTCAAGTAAAGTTAATTTTAAATACATATGTCATGAAAATATTGCTGTTAGTTGATGTGAGCGTAACTAAATCTCAAACAGTTTCCACCAATCTGATTTAAAGACAAGTTAAAGAATCCTTAGTTGTAAAGTGTTTTCAGGCATACTTGCTGTTCATTCTCGTAATGTTTCTAAAACAAACTTGACAGCTGTTAACATTGAACATTTAATTTGTTTGTTAAAGTTGGTCGCTCAATCTTAACCATGTTGTTTGTTTAAGGTTTTACTTGTGACTCTTCGTCCCCATCTCAAAGTCATGTTCACACATCCGTTGAAGGTGAGTCATGTTCACACATCCGTTGAAGTTGAGTCATGTTCACACATCCATTGAAGGTGAGTCATGTTCACACATCCGTTGAAGGTGAGTCATGTTCACACATCCGTTGAAGGTGAGTCATGTTCACACATCCGTTGAAGGTGAGTCATGTTCACACATCCGTTGAAGGTGAGTCATGTTCACACATCCGTTGAAGGTGAGTCATGTTCACACATCCGTTGAAGGTGAGTCATGTTCACACATCCGTTGAAGGTGAGTCATGTTCACACATCCGTTGAAGGTGAGTTATGTTCACACATCCGTTCGAAGGTGAGTCATGTTCACACAACCGTTGAAGGTAAGTCATGTCTTTATATGTTTAGTGCTTCCATGAGAGCAAGGAAAGTTATAGAGTTTTTCAATCTTATCATAAAATTTCTAAATTTTAGTTGTTTTCTTGCTGTCATTTGAAAAAAGAATATTGGATAAATTAATGTCTTTCTGATAAGTTAAAGGAAAAGTATTTTTTAATGTTAATAAATAAATCTAAACAATTTTCGGAAACTTTATCACATAAAATGAGCTGAAAGCTTTTTAAAAAAGAAAAAAACATAAATGAGGTATGCTTAAATAAAATGTATTAAATACTGAAGAAGCTTTTTAATAATTAGGAAATTTAATTTTATTATTTATCTTTTACATATTTATTTTGACATCTGATGACAGGGTGACCCATCCACTTTACCACTGTTAGCCTGGCAGTTTGTCGTTATACAAGTATCAGAAAAGGACAGAGTTATAGACCCTGTTCTTTCATTTGCCAGAGACTCTACCATTTATTTCTTTCAAGTATGTCTTATATATACATTTTTAAACTTAAAACTGTATAGCATTTCTATATTAAAATTTGCTTACCATAGATAAACTTAATTTAACTTTGAGGCTTTATTCTACCAAAGAAAGGTAACAAGATTCTAGGATATTAATGTTTACTTTTTGTGCACAAATTCAACAATGATAAAAAGTTGTACCAATGTAACTATTGGAGAATTTTTTAAAAAATTTTGTTTGTAGGTAATGTGTCATGGTCCCCAAGATATTCGTACAGTAGGGTTACAGAAATTGGAATTGAAATATCAGCTGTTGAGCATAACGGTAAAATTACTCTTTTCACACTTGATAATACTTTTTTATCAAATGTTTTCCATTTGACATGTAAAGCAGGCTGTAATGTGTCAATTAAATGGGATTATTTAGAGATAACTAATCATAACAGTTTTAAATATGAATTATTTTTTTTAATGTCATGTTTCCTTTTTTTCTTCTTTTTTGCTACTTTATGTGAAGCACGGTGATCCTAGCCCTAGGCTGGGTGGCCACATAAGTGATCCTAGCCCTAGGCTGGGTGGCCACGTAAGTGATCCTAGCCCTAGGCTGGGTGGCCACGTAAGTGATCCTAGCCCTAGGCTGGGTGGCCACGTAAGTGATCCTGGCCCTAGGCTGGGTGGCCACGTAAGTGATCCTAGCCCTAGGCTGGGTGGCCACGTAAGTGATCCTAGCCCTAGGCTGGGTGGCCACGCTATGTAAGTGATCCTAGCCCTAGGCTGGGGTACCGTGCTATGTAAGTGATCCTAGCCCTAGGCTGGGGTACCGTGCTATGTAAGTGATCCTAGCCCTAGGTTGGGGTACCGTGCTATGTAAGTGATCCTAGCCCTAGGCTGGGGTACCGTGCTATGTAACTGATCCTAGCCCTAGGCTGGGGTACCGTGCTAAAGTAAGTGATCCTAGCCCTAGGCTGGGGTACCGTGCTATGTAAGACCACTGTAATAATAATAATAATAATAATATGGGAAAATTATAAAATTAACTATAGTCATCAGCTCTACATCATTTAAAATTGTTATGGATTCTTCTAATTATAATTAACTTAAAATTTATTCTTTTGCCTCTTATAAAAATTTTTTAATTTATTAAATGAAATGCTTTTTTCAAATATGAAAGTCTGTATTAATATTATATAGGCCAGGGCCTTATCATGATGATTGAGTACTTTTATAGTACTTGCGTCCATGCCATTTTAGCATGCTCACAGCATTCTCATGTCCTTAAATCTATTTAAAGAAAAAAAAACTTTAAATGTCTCTTAAATGATTTTTTTTATCATTTTAATTTAGGCGCTATTGCTTCAATAGAGCGTACTCCGAATGACTTCTTTCTGTATTCTGTAGTGCCACTGATGATGATTAATATTATATAGTAGTAATTTTGTTCTTTCAAAGCAGCCATCAAATTTTAAATTATGTAACATTGTAGCGTTTGTAAGTAAAGATAATTAACATTTAATTCAAAACTCACAGGGAATGCGCCTCTATTGTTATTAGGAAGCTTCATCATAATTCTATTTTGACAACCCATAAGCATAAAAAGCATAAGTGTCTGACTTACTTTCACTTGGTTGTATACCTGAATGGTTTCATTTGATTTTCAGTGGATGAATGCCCGGACTCTGGTTTGTTTGGACAGATCTGAGAAAATACACGTCATTGACGTGCGATCTGAGGAGGAGCTGGAGGTAAAAATAATAATGTTATTCCCATTTTGAGCTCTGTGAGCTCAAACATATGGCAAGCGTGTCTGATATTAAATTAACCTTGGTTGCATCCATTCTGAAAAGAGGGAATGTCTGTATTATTCTGTAACTTTTTTTAAATTAAATTTTTTAAATTATAATATTAAAACATTTGATATTAATTTTCTGTTGCAGTTACCTATTTTTTGTAAATGAAAATGAACTGTAAAAAATATTTTCTTGTCATATATATTATTTTTTATTTGATCTAAATATCTCTTACAGGTTTTCTTCTTTTTAAAATCTCACTTGTTTTGATTAATAATGTTAAAAAATTCATTTTATTTTATCATAGCATGTTTGTAATTAATTACATCGTGATGAGTTTCTGACTTGACTTGCTTCTTTAGGTCATTGACGTGTCCGCCATCCAGTTAGTGTATGGAACAAGTTATTTCAAGTCTTTGGCCACTGGTGGAAATGTCAGCCAGGCCCTGGTCAGTGAACATTGTGTGTCTGTGTGATTTAGAATAGACATTAGTATCATTAATACATAAAAGCTCTGACAACATCATTACTACATGACAGTATCATTACTACATGACAGTATCATTACTACATGACAGTATCATTACTACATAAAGTTCTGACTTTGATGGTATCAATCTAGCTTCACCCTTACAAGATTTTTTATTTTCCTTTTGATATTATTTTAAGGGATAGATGTTGCCACCTTTAGCCTTTAAACTTTTTGGTTCAATCTTTGGTTGCTGGGTTTTGTCTGCATTTGGAATAAATTAAATTCTATTCTGTCGCATGAAAAAATGCATTACCTATAACGTTTTTGCCCTTTAGTTTTGGTTTCTGATATCAATGAAAAACGATATTTTTCCAAAATATAAATTATTTAACACAAATTAATGAAGCCATGTTTTACTGTAACAGGAAACAGCGGTTACTAAAAGGTCCCGCTTCTCTTAAAAATACCAGAACTCAGAAAAGTCATTCATTTACAATTCATCAAATGCATTATTAAATTGGCTTCTCATCTCTTATTTTCTTTCAACCCAAAGTTTAAGTTTCATATTTTCATATTGATAAAAGCGACTATTTATCCCAAATGTATCATAACGAAGACTCTGTATCATAAAGCTGATTTGTTGCCAATTATTTTGATGGGAGGGCGAGTCATTCAGGTCACAGTAAGTAAATCAGCTGACAGGAATCAAAATGTTTAAAATGTGGCATTCTAAGTCTTATCGTGCAAGATCTTTGCGTATATTTGTGCAGGCATTTGCTGGAGATCAAGCCTGTTATCAATCAGTGGTCAGCCACAGTGGACAGCTGTTTTTGCTGGGCACCAAATCATTGCACATGTTTTCCATACGGACATGGCGAGAGGTACTTTTTATCGAAATATTATGTTAAAATATTGGCTAAGGTGAAAGTCATACATTTTTAAATTTAATTCCAAGATTTCAAATACTTTACAAAGAGGTGTTTGAAATTTTTTTTTTTTTTTTTTTTTTTTTTTTGCAACACTGGGTAATTGTAATTACTGGTATCTGGTTCCATATTTATATCGATAAAGCAAATTACTTTGTGTTTGATTTTAAGTCATGAAAAGAAGCTCAAGTAAAGAATGTAATGTGTAGAATTTTTATTACAATTTACAATTGTTTTATTCAGCGAATTACGGTGCTTGTAAAAGAGAATCGTTATCCTGAAGCTCTGGCACTCACCTTGTCATTCTTTAATGGTACTGCCAAAGCTGTCATTGGGCTGAATGGACCACAAAGTAAAAGGAAAGAAGTAGTTTCTGCAGTGGTAAGATACTCTTGTCATCCATTCAAACTTAGTTCAAATTAGTTAAAATTGACCGTGCAATATGATTTTTTTGTACACACAAAATTGTCATTTAGATCTTTTGCGTACATTTAGTCAAGAAAGGTGCATGCATCTTATAAAAGCTAAAAATAATGTATAATTTTTTTCTACAAAATCTCACCCAGCTAGTGGAAGTTCTAATGGAGTATGTTGAAATAGCAATTACCAAGACACCAAAGAATGGAAAAATTGAGGAGCTAGAAGACTATTATCAAGTAAGTGCATAAGTCTCAAACATTTATCATAAAAAGATAAGTAAAAAACTTAACAAAATTTAGATTTTAAAATTTAGCATTGCATATGATTATTGCACTGCAAATACTTGATTTCAAATCATCTGGCATATTGCACTATTTTACCTTTATTATTTTGAATTATTCCTCCTTCATTGATCATTAAAATTTTCCCTTAAATTTACCTACTTTTAGAAAGTTAAATTTACCCTTGATGGTTTTAGTACAATAAAAATTAAAATGAACCCTTCGAGAGATGCATTCACCCGCCTTTGTTTATCAAAAAATAAAAGTTTACTTTTCGTTAATGTCATTCTTTCAAAGGATTTTTAAAATCATTTTTAGGAAATTGTGCCTGTGTGTGTTGATTACTGCCTGCATTTAAATAATCTGTAAGTTGCCTATTCATCGTATAAGTTGTGCTATTCATTCTATACGTTTTGTTGTTCATCTTCTAAGTTTTGTTATTCATCTTATAAGTTTTCTTTTTCATCTTATAAGTTTTCTTATTCATCTTATAATTTTTGTTATTCATCTTATAAGTTTTCTTATTCGTCTTCTAAGTTTTGTTATTCATCTTCTAAGTTTTCTTATTCATCTTATAAGTTTTCTTATTCATCTTATAAGTTTTCCTATTCATCTTATAAGTTTTCTTATTCATCTTATAAGTTTTGTTATTCATCTTATACGTTTTCTTATTCATCTTATAAGTTTTGTTATTCATCTTATAAGTTTTCTTATTCATCTTATAAGTTTTCTTATTCATCTTATAAGTTTTCCTATTCATCTTATAAGTTTTCTTATTCATCTTATACGTTTTCTTATTCATGTTCTAAGTTTTCTTATTCATCTTATACGTTTTCTTATTCATCTTATACGTTTTTTTATTCATCTTATAAGTTTTCTTATTCATCTTATAAGTTTTCTTATTCATCTTATAAGTTTTCTTATTCATGTTCTAAGTTTTGTTATTCATCTTATAAGTTTTCTTATTCATCTTATAAGTTTTCTTATTCGTCTTATAAGTTTTCCTATTCATCTTATAAGTTTTCTTATTCATCTTATACGTTTTCTTATTCATGTTCTAAGTTTTCTTATTCATCTTATACGTTTTCTTATTCATCTTATAAGTTTTCTTATTCATCTTATAAGTTTTCTTATTCATCTTATACGTTTTCTTATTCATCTTCTAAGTTTTGTTATTCATCTTATAAGTTTTCTTATTCATCTTATAAGTTTTCTTATTCATCTTATAAGTTTTCCTATTCATCTTATAAGTTTTCTTATTCATCTTATAAGTTTTCCTATTCATCTTATAAGTTTTCTTATTCATCTTATACGTTTTCTTATTCATGTTCTAAGTTTTCTTATTCATCTTATACGTTTTCTTATTCATCTTATAAGTTTTCTTATTCATCTTATAAGTTTTCTTATTCATCTTATACGTTTTCTTATTCATCTTCTACGTTTTGTTATTCATCTTATAAGTTTTCTTATTCATCTAATAAGTTTTCTTATTCATCTTATAAGTTTTCCTATTCATCTTATAAGTTTTCTTATTCATCTTATACGTTTTCTTATTCATGTTCTAAGTTTTCTTATTCATCTTATACGTTTTCTTATTCATCTTATAAGTTTTCTTATTCATCTTATAAGTTTTCTTATTCATCTTATAAATTTTCTTATTCATCTTATAAGTTTTCTTATTCATCTTATAAGTTTTCTTATTCATCTTATAAGTTTTGTTATTCATTAAACTTTAATAGTTTAGCACTAAGTTCTTTTTCATTTTATATAGAACTTTATTAAATATGTCAAGAAAATTGTATGTATAAAATTATTATTGGGTTAAAAGTTCAGAATTTTGAAAAAGATAAAGAAAGAAGTACCAGCCAATAATACTGAGGTTGAGTTTTACAAACCATGGTTTTACAATAATACTGAGGTTGAGTTTTACAAACCATGGTTTTACAATAATACTGAGGTTGAGTTTTACCAACCATGGTTTTAAATCCTCTTCCAGACTTCTTGTAATAAGGGAGAGGGGCTGCAGTGAGGTCGGGGAAGAATGAAATAGGTCAAACAAAGTGTGGGAGAACCTGGGAACCTCTCGCTGTCCTCTCAGACACTGCATTGCAGCCAAGTGTTTATTTTATTTTGTATACTGTTGTTTCTTCCCTCAAGAAGGCTTTTTGCGGATGCGTTAGTTGTTTTGTTGTGTCCTTTTGTCAGCTTTCCCCATCCTTTGTTTCACTTATTTCCTTGAAAATGGCTTACGAAGTCATAACAACCAGCTGTGAAGTCATAACAACCAGCTATGAAGTCATAACAACCAGCTGTTTGCCCGCAGCTGGGGACAACCAAAGAGACAACCAAAGCAGCTATTATTTGTTATGAGGCAGGCCAGCTGGTTGTTATGAGGCAGGCCAGCTGGTTGTTATGAGGCAGGCCAGCTGGTTGTTATGAGGCAGGCCAGCTGGTTGTTATGAGGCAGGCCAGCTGGTTGTTATGAGGCAGGCCAGCTGGTTGTTATGAGGCAGGCCAGCTGGTTGTTATGAGGCAGGCCAGCTGGTTGTTATGAGGCAGGCCAGCTGGTTGTTATGAGGCAGGCCAGCTGGTTGTTATGAGGCAGGCCAGCTGGTTGTTATGAGGCAGGCCAGCTGGTTGTTATGAGGCAGGCCAGCTGGTTGTTATGAGGCAGGCCAGCTGGTTGTTATGAGGCAGGCCAGCTGGTTGTTATGAGGCAGGCCAGCTGGTTGTTATGAGGCAGGCCAGCTGGTTGTTATGAGGCAGGCCAGCTGGTTGTTATGAGGCAGGCCAGCTGGTTGTTATGAGGCAGGCCAGCTGGTTGTTATGAGGCAGGCCAGCTGGTTGTTATGAGGCAGGCCAGCTGGTTGTTATGAGGCAGGCCAGCTGGTTGTTATGAGGCAGGCCAGCTGGTTGTTATGAGGCAGGCCAGCTGGTTGTTATGAGGCAGGCCAGCTGGTTGTTATGAGGCAGGCCAGCTGGTTGTTATGAGGCAGGCCAGCTGGTTGTTATGAGGCAGGCCAGCCGCCTTAGTGCCACAAACTCAACAAATAGTTCACTTGCAAAAACACATATTTCAAATTTAGTGAAATTTAGCTCAGCAGCTTTTATGTTAATTTTTTTATGTTCAAATGCTCTCATAAGGAGCTGTTAAATGTTGAAATTATCTATTAGGGATCTGTTTTGTTATATGTTGAAAGGTTTTTTAGTGATCTGTTTTGTTAAATGTTGGAATGATCTTTTAGGGATCTGTTTTGTTATTTGTTGAAAGGATCTTTTAGGGATCTGTTTTTTTATTTGTTGAAAGGATCTTTTAGGGATCTGTTTTGTTAAATGTTGAAAGGATCTTTTAGGATCTGTTTTGTTATATGTTGAAATGATCTTTTGGGGATATGTTGTTATATGTTGAAATGATCTTTTAGCAATCTGTTTTAATATGTTTAAATGCTCTTGATCTTTTAGGGAGCTATTGTTTGATAGGATATATGAAAAATTTGCTGCTGATGTCATTGCCAAGGGGACCTTCCTGGAATGCCTTGAACCTTACATGCAGAGTGACCGACTGACGTACATCCCACCGGCTGTCATGAAGGACTTTGTTGACCACTATGAGATGAGGGGTCTCCTGGACAGTGTAGAGTCCTGTATTGTCCATCTAGACATTACCAGCCTGGATATAGACCAGGTAAACATAGACGTGAGGAATAGGCATGAAACATTTTTATTCATTAGCCGAAGGCAGAGCACTTTAAATTTGAAAGAAAATGATTACCTTACCATTTATTTAGAGCCCGGATGTGAAAGGGGGAGGTTGTAGGTCGTAGCAAAGGGCAACCACTCTCTATAATAAAACCATTACTACAGTAACAAAAAAAGGAAAGAAAATCAGTCAACTTAGCACTCAGAAAAAATGGATCTCCTCCTGGAAATCTTATTGTAACCGCCAAATAATGTGTGATACTGAATCTACATGACATACAGGAATGTGGCCATTAAAGTTCTGGTGTTCATAAAGTGTTTGTTTGTTGAGTGTATCACCCATATCAACACATCAATATTATCAGAGCTGCGTGTTGATACATTTTTTGACATATTACCCTTTTGTATTCTAAATTTAATTTTAAAAATCTTTCAACTTAAAGTTTCTTGGTTATTGTAAGGTTGAGATACCCACAACAATTTATTCTTCAGGGAAGTATCAACTATTTCTCTTTTTATTCAGGTTGTGAAAATTTGCTGGGTTCATGGTCTCTACGATGCTATTATATATGTGTATAACAAAGGGATGCTGGACTTCACCAGCCCACTGGAACAGCTTTTGGTCCAGTTAGGAGCAGCTCTGGCCACAGGGAAACAGCTGACAGGTTTGTTTTCACCTCCACAACCTCTTGTGATTTTGAGTTCATTGTTGGTGTCAAACTTTTTATTTTAGTTGATCCTTTCTACAAGAAGCCAGCAGTATATTGTTATATACATAAGTGCTTCTAACCAGTGGTGATTACACTAATTTTTTTGGTGAGATGCAGCTGATGGCCAAAGGAGGCATCAGTTAAGCAGATGGTATGGGATCTAAGGTTAATGCCCTATCCATGAAGGCCAAAGGAGGCATCAGTTAAGCAGATGGTATGGGATCTAAGGTTAATGCCCCATCCATGAAGGCCAAAGGAGGCATCAGTTAAGCAGATGGTATGGGATCTAAGGTTAATGCCCTATCCTTTTGGACAAAATATATCTTTGAGGAGGGTACCCAGCCAGCTGTTTCCTCCCTATTTTGTTATCACACACCTACATTTTGTTACAACAGGATGGATAGATTATTGTGGCCAGATAGCTGGTGGGATCCTTGGGGGTTCCAGTGATGACTCTTCTTTCTTACAGGCCAACCTATGACCTTTTGTCCCCATGGTGGTTGATAAACTCATAAACCTGTGGGTTGCTGGGCAGAAGACTTTTATGAACTAATTTTGTTTAGACTACATAATTAAACAGGTCTGTGAAGTCAGAAAATAGTGTCTGGCTATAGGAATTAACTTAAAAACTGTCTGAAATTTATTATTATTATTATAAGAAGTTTTTATAGCGTAGTACCCCAACCTAGGGCTGAGCTCACCACGATGTACATACAATTTAACAAACTGACTACTGACTCCAACTCTGGCTATAGAAATTAATTTTATAACTGTCTGAAATTTAATTCTGTTTCTGGGGTCAGAGACTACTGACTCCAACTCTGGCTATAGAAATTAAACCCCAAGTTGTGGGCATGCCCAGTTAAATATCTAGGTTCATTGTAATAACGCAAATCATTGGAAATAGACAAGAGATTATAATCATCTTTATCTGTATTTATTTTTACAATAGTTTCATTCCATCATCTAAGTCTAAGCTGATTTTTGTGTGTATCCCAACACTTAATCCATCAAGTTTCATTCAATGTTCTCAGATGTTCACATCAAGCTTGGAAACAAGTTACTGGTATACATCAGGTCAGTTCTTGGGGGGACATTTCAACACAAACAGTTTACCTTGACTTTAATAATTTGTATCTATAATGTGTGCCTCTAACACAGTGAAGTATCTTTCTAAAGTGATTTTTAATTTTAAAAAAAAAAGTCATGTCTCTTCTTGGTTTTAATGGAACACATGATCCCTCATAATGTGTTCCAGTTGCTGCCTGGCAGGGCGAGCCTACCCACTGGGAGATATACCAGAAGACAAGGCTGCTTCTGTTAAGGATCAGGTTAGTGTGTCAGATCAGGTTAGTGTGTCAGATCAGGTTAGTGTGTCAGATCAGGTTAGTGTGTCAGATCAGGTTAGTGTGTCAGATGAGTTGTTACGGCTAAATTTATATGTCATATCAGAGTGAGTATTGTAACTAAGTATTTTAAACCATTTAGTGAAGCCTAGGTTGCTTCGTAGACATGTATTTTTGTGATGTTAGTTGTCAGACCTAAATATAAGATCATGTTAGCCGTTAGGCTATTTTAGAGATTATGTTAGCTGCTTGCCTATAGATACATTTATGTTTGTTATTTGAGCAGAAGTGGATGTCTGGAAAAAATATTACAGAAATTATTTAAAAGTAGATGTTGCTAAATTGTTTAGTAGAAGTGAAAAAAAAGGAAGACATTGACATCAGTTGAACATGAATCTATAACTTGTTTCTGTTCAGGTATTTAGTTGCCTAACCTGTCTGCACACCAGCAGCCCAGCAGAAGGTAAGAATAAAAAGGATATGTTGCCAATAATTTGTTGGTTTTAAAAGGATATGTTGCCAATATTATGTTGTTTTTAAAAGAATATTATGTTCTCAATATTATATTAGTTTTACAAGAATATGTCCCCGTTAATATGTTGGTATTTCTATCTTCCCCAGATGAACTTCCATATCCCTATTTGCGAACTTTGCTCAGATTTGATACGCGGGAATTCCTCAATGTTTTGGCATTGGTAAACATCTCTATCCTTATTGTCTTTATCCCAAAATATATAAATGCTTTTGGTTAAATTTGTCAAGACTTTTGGTTAAACTTGGCTAGACTAAATATCAACAAAGTATTTGAAAGGTTCTGAAAAATTCTTCTCTCAAAAGCGTATGTCCTTGACCAGTCATTGCCATCAAAACATCAAATTATAAATTTGAATGGCACATCAGCCTTCTTTTTTTAAATATGAAATAAAAATAGAATATGACATGTAAAGTAGATGTAGGAATCATCCAGAGAATATTTAAATTCTACAGCAACTTATACTTAACATGTTTCGTCCTCTTTCTGTTCATTCAGTGCATAATTTAAACAGAATTATTAAAGCTTTTTTGTTCCTTTCAGGCTTTTGAGGAGCCAGAATTTAATACTCCCGAGGGGTAAGTAGTATACTCTGCTTATAATATTTAAATACAATGCTGTAATTTTATTGAACTTTGCGTTTTTTAATAATTTTAAATACTCATTGAACTTGTTTTTTTTAAAAATATTTTTTTAATAAGCATAATGGTTCTCAGATATTTCATTCTAAATTGAAAATATATGTGTATGTGTAGAAAGATTAAACATTAACTAATAAATTTATACTATAATATAATCCTCTTAGCTGTTCTGATTATATATTGCCACGAATTATTTTAGTACATCTTGCTTACACCACCATGCCTGCTCATGACACGTGCCTTGTCCATCCTTCTAGTGGATGTTGAGTGTGATTTTTAGTTGTTAAACTTCTAAATTAATTAGACACAAACAATTTGTTTCAATATAACAATATATGTTAAGCTTTAATAATAATTTTACATAATACACAAGTAAACGTTTGGGCAAATGCCTTCATCAGTACAGCAAAAAAACATTTAAATAATTATAAATTAAATTTACATAATATATATCTACATATAAAACCTACCTAAAAAAAGAGTAAAAAAAAGGAGTGGGTTCAAAACCCAGACAGAAACAAAATAAAAAAGAATAGAAAGGAAGTGATTTGAAGGAAAATGTAAAAAACCAAACAGGAAAAAGACATGGCAGCTACGTAAAATTGTGGATTTGGTTTATACCTTATGGAGCCAACATACCAATTCTTGTTATTATTTTATTTTCCATATAAATCCTATCTGGTGTATTACTAGTATACAGTAAATATTTAGTTGTTATACTGATGAAGACATGTGCCAAAACGTTTACTTGTGTAAAATTATTATTAAAGCATAACATTTATTGATACATCGACGCAAATAGTTCTTGTCTAATTAATCTATTTAAAGCTTTAAAGCATTCTCTAAACTTCTAATAAAGTTATAGTTTCTTTCTCTTCCAAAAAAATGTCTTTATTTACAACAGTAAACAAAAAAAATGTCTTTATTTACAACAGTAAACAAAAAAAATGTCTTTATTTACAACAGTAAACAAAAAAAATGTCTTTATTTACAACAGTAAGCAAAAAAATGTCTTTATTTACAACAGTAAACAAAAAAATGTCTTTATTTACAACAGTAAACAAAAAAATGTCTTTATTTACAACAGTAAACAAAAAAATGTCTTTATTTACAACAGTAAACAAAAAAGACAGAGGGTTGTTGACATCCTCTTACAAGTTATGGTGGAGAGTGTTGGCTTTACAGTAAGTTCTGCAATTATATTTTTAATAGCTAAATGCTCGTTAATGAGAATAGTCCTTTTGGTTCATACAATTATCCCTGATAAATTAGTCCCTGAAAAATTGTACAAAAGATCACTTGTGATTGTCAAACATTGTGTTTGCTTGAGGGACTTGGACTTTGAAGTGATATAATGCAGTGGCGTAGCGAGCTTAACTCGCGCCCGGGGCACAATACCTTTTTAGCGCTCCCAATACCTTTTTAGCGCCCCCCCCCTATTCGAAAACCATACAATATTATAGTAAAATATACCATTTGGCGCCCCATTGTGAGTAGCGCCCAGGGCATGATGCCCCCCCTTGCTCCCCCTCACTACGCCACTGATATAATGTTCCATCTATTTGTTAACAAGGCTGAAGAGCCAAGGGCAGAATTTAAAAAAAAAGTTTTCTAAAATATTCAACATTCTGAGCACAATTTGATTATTATTTTATTTTGACCAATCTTATTTCCCCATTCAGCCCACACAGATAGGCATCCTGTTCACCTTCTTGGCCCGCCAAATGGCCAGACATGAAAACACCATTCAGGTCAACAGAGTGCTGTTTGAACAGGTAAACGGGCTGTGATGTCATAAGCTTGTTTTTGTTTTAAGTGTTGCTTGTGTGTAACGTTGGAAGTGTTGCTTGTGTGTAATCTTGGAAGTGTTGCTTGTGTGTAACATTGGAAGTGTTTCTTGTGTGTAACATTGGAAGTGTTGCTTGTGTGTAATGTTGGAAGTGTTGCTTGTGTGTAACGTTGGAAGTGTTGCTTGTGTGTAACATTGGAAGTGTTGCTTGTGTGTAATCTTGGAAGTGTTGCTTGTGTGTAATCTTGGAAGTGTTGCTTGTGTGTAATATTGGAAGTGTGCGTTGCACTGGCCAAAATTTTTGTGAGGATATGTGGCAGTCATTTTATTCTTAATAAGCCTTCATAGATGACTTCAAGTGTGTAAGCTTGATAGTTGTAGAGACTGGTTGGTTGTAGAGACTGGATGGTTGTAGAGACTGGTTGGTTGTAGTGACTGGTTGGTTGTAGAGACTGGTTGGTTGTAGAGACTGGTTGGTTGTAGAGACTGGTTGGTTGTAGAGACTGGTTGGTTGCAGAGACTGGTTTGTTGTAGAGACTGGTTGGTTATAAGGACTGGTTGGTTGTAAGGACTGGTTGGTTGTAGAGACTGGTTGGTTGTAGAGACTGGTTGGTTTGTAGGGACTGGTTGGTTATAGAGACTGACTGGTTGTAGAGACTGGTGGGTTGTAGAGACTGGTTGGTTGTAGAGACTGGTTGGTTGTAGAGACTGGTTGGTAGCAGACACAGGTTGGTTTTAGAGACTGGTTGGTTGTAGAGACTGGTTGGTTGTAGGGACTGGTTGGTTGTAGAGACTGGCTGATTGTAGATACTGGTTTGTTGTAGAGACTGGTTGGTTTTAGAGACTGACTGGTTGTAGAGACTGGCTGGTTGTAAGGACTGGTTGGTTGTAGAGACTGGTTGGTTGTAGAGACTGGTTGGTTGTAGAGACTGGTTGGTTGTAGAGACTGGTTGGTTGAAGAGACTGGTTGGTTGTAGTGACTGGTTGGTTGTAGAGACTGGTTGGTTGTAGAGACTGGTTGGTTGTAGAGACTGGTTGGTTGTAGAGACTGGTTGGTTGTAGAGACTGGTTGGTTATAAGGACTGGTTGGTTGTAAGGACTGGTTGGTTGTAGAGACTGGTTGGTTTGTAGGGACTGGTTGGTTGTAGGGACTGGTTGGTTATAGAGACTGACTTGTTGTAGAGACTGGTGGGTTGTAGAGACTGGTTGGTTGTAGAGACTGGTTGGTTGTAGAGACTGGTTTGTTGTAGGGACTGGTTGGTTTTAGAGACTGACTGGTTGTAGAGACTGGTTGGTTGTAGGGACTGGTTGGTTGTAGAGACTGGCTGATTGTA